>WYDI02037441.1:0-25690 GCA_009867235.2 Psittacus erithacus | reverse complement strand
CTGTGCCTGGGATTGCTCCAACCCAGGTGTAGGACCTTGCACTTGGCATGGTTGAACTTCATAAGGTTGGCATCAGCGCACCTTAGAAGTGTGTCAGGGTCGCTCTGGATGGCATCAGATGGGCTGTAGTAACACTGGCAGTGACTGAATTTGGGTACATATCTGTTTACTACTTTTACATACAATTTGTTGTTGTACATGTATGTACATGTATATAGGACTGTCATGCTATAGTTGATTAAAGCAGAGAAATGTATGACACAAACTCTGACAAATTTTGTGAAGCTGGATTAAAGCTTTTTATATTATTTTTGTTTGTAAGTTCTTGGAATGTGCCATATCTTCTGAAAAACAATAAGGGTTATAAATTGCAGGGAAGGAGGGGGCAATGAGGGCAGGGGGATGAGAGAAGGGTCTGGACCTGTTTTTGCTGCCCATATCCTGTTTACCACACTAACTGAAACTAGCAACTCACCTTATGCATATCAAAATATATCACTTGTCCCTATGAGATCTAAATTATCTACCTAACAATGTAGTAAATACTAACTTGTCCTCTAGGGAGCTTCACGCATGAGTATTTTCATGTTTACTGTTGCTATTATAATGTTAGAAAGGCATCACCTTCTCCATAACTGTACATTTACAAACTTTATTTACATTATGTGCTGACATTTCAAACAAGCTGCTAAATCCAGTTGTAAGCTTAAAAATCTTTTGTCAAAGTATTTTTGTGGAAGCTATCAGAATGTGATGTTGTACCCTACAATTGTCACTCACTCTCAATTTACACTGTTTTCTATTGCTGGCTTTGCTGACATTTTCTCTTTAAAATGTTCAGGTGTTTTGCTTTTATAGACACATGTAAAGTTCATTTACAGCTTCCAATATGTGCACAGGCTTACCCTACCTACATTTACTTTTGGAAAGTCAGGCAAAAGGTGCCAGAAGTCTGCCGGAGTAATTAGGTCACAATTCATTTGAGAGCATTATTTCCTGAAGATCCTGAATGCATGACTTCTTAAGGGAGCATGCAGTATTTCACATTTGTCTGATTGTAGTAGTCAAAATATTAAAACTATTTTAATTAAAATAAACCACAAAAGTTTGGGGGTGACAACTCATGACAGTAAGTGTTATCTTGTGACAGCATTCCTAGATGGTACCTATTAGTCAATGCTAACATAAATATTGCAAGTTGTTAATCTTAGTGGTGCACAATATCACGTATATAGAGCACACAGATAATAAACACATTTCTCATGTTAAAAGTGAATAATCCTAATCTATTTGCATTTACTTTTGAACACACCATCAAAAAAAAGTATATGTCAATGTCATAATCTCATGGTTCATTACTGTATGCAACTTGAACTGTTTGTCAAAGCAAGGCTTTGGAGATGCTGGGGTGGGCAAGGGACACAATACACATGACCTGTTGCCAAACATTTGTCACTTATGGAAACACACAATTGTCATCAATATTCCCAAATATATCAGTATGTTAGAATTATTCTAAACACACAATCATCTCTATTTGAGTGTTAAACATGCATAAAATGTTATAGGTTTGCTTCCTACTTAGTATATAATGCAGGTCAGTAGATTGACATTAAAAGTTCTTTCTGGTTAGTATCAAGAATATATTTGCTGATGTGATGAGAGATATCCTCTAACTGAAATGGTACCCACACATCCACTGAACCTACATTACTTCATCTACTTCACTGTTACAGTGAGGATACATGGAAGGAGCTGAAAATGCAGTGGGCATTGCACTCATGAGTAGTTTGCTGTTGATCTACTTCATTGGTCTCAAACAGAATATTTACATCTAAACAGAATTTCATACTGTTTGTCTCTTACTCTGTTATCACCTAGTCTACCTTGCACTACCTCCAGTGTTCAGACCACTTAGAATCTGAGCAGCCTGAAATATTTAATACCGGGTAGGATCTCTGATTCTTATTTAGAACTTAATTTCCTGGAAGATAGGACTATATATTGGCCTATGAAAAACAAAGCATGACAATTTTTATTTGCAAAATTTAAACTGTGTCTCTTAAAGATTCGCTTTTAGTAAGGGTACTTTTTTTTAGATTAAAATGACAGATGTCATCCTAATTTGTTTCTGGAAGCCCTGATTGGAGTTTATCAGTATTTGTTTGAAAAAAAAATGCCAACATGACTCATACTTGTGTCTTAGCAGGAAATGTGAACTATCATTAATAAAATAGCTTCTAAGGACCTCTATTAGCACTTTCCAGTAATAAATTCTAAAAATTAAACTTTTCATTATTTTGCAGACTAAAGCAAAGGTTTCAAAATGTCAGGCTACTTCTGTAGAATGAAAACTACATAACTTTTTTTTTAAAGCATAAGCCTCACTTTATATCCTCATACAAATTCAGGAGAGTGTAAATCCAGCTTAAGGAAGGACATTATAAGAAATCATTATTCCTACATTTGCAGTAATGAAATTCAAAACCATTTTAAGTATCATTATCAAAAAAGGAAAAACTAAGGACCCCTGGAAATCAAAGAGTAGCTTGCAACTTTTTATTGGAAACGTGTGGAAATCTGTCTTCTGTCTTTTTTCCATTTCTGAAAGTTCCTTTTCAAGACTATAACACCATTTATTGCGGCATAAAAGGTTCAGTGTAACGTACAATTTATAATGCAGTATACCATGTTTTTCTGATAGGATTTTCATATTGTATTTTCAGTTTTGGGGTTCTCAGATAGGAAGTTCTCAATAAGATGTGCACTGAATATAATTTCATAGTCCATAATTTAAATAGCCTTGTTTGTGCCTAAATAGCATATAAACAATCTTGAGAATTGGTATGTAGCCCACCAAGAAATAGTGTCGGGTAGACTGCATATAGCAGTGGCATATTGTGCTCAGCTAACACTATGAAAACGAGGAGCCAAATGTACAATTAGCAGCTACCATTCTAATCATTGCTGGTTCTCTAAAGACCATCAAAAGAGCAAAATAATGTGGGAAACTTTCAGTTCTATTGTAGTTCTAAGTCTTGTGTACAAGTCATTGTTTTCCAGCTTGGATACTTTTAAATAGCTTGGAATTTTAACAATAGTTTTCAAAGCATCCAAACTGTGAACGTTATAACCTTAAGGTGTCAATCCTGACTCTAAAATTGTTTAAGCATGTATGTTCTCACAAACATAATTCTCTCCTTTCTTACTTATAGAATTTTCCACTCGCTTTTGCAGGAAAACAGTGCAGAACAGGTAGGTCAAATAGAATCAGAATTATTAAGTTCAGCCAGTGGGAAACATGACTTCACTGAAAGTAGCGATTACCTCATTTTCCATCATTTTCTTCTATGCTGACATAACCAATGCATATCTTACAGTAGATGTGAGATTACCTATCTATGTAAGAGGAAAACCAGTGCTGGTCCAGCACATCAGTTTCTGTACTAGCATCTCTATCAGGTTTTATATATTGCAAAGGTAAAGGTCGCAAAGAAGATGAATGCCACAGTGATTTGCAAATACTTCTCTCTGTCAGTCTGCTGTCAGCTGTTGCATTTCATATGGCCCCTGTTGCCAAAATACTTCTTGTAGAAGTGCTCTACTCTGAAACACTGAATACCACAGAAAACCTCTGCTCAACAAGACTGAACTACATAATTTTGCTATGCTCAAGAAGACTGAACTCACATAGTACAGAGTGATTAGCATATTCATGAAGGAGGAAGAGATTATTTTAGACCCAGCTCGGTCATTTATAAGTATCTAAAGAATTTAAGTGCCACACTGTTAATTATTGTGATAAGGATAAGAAACAGATAATGGAATGCAAAACCTAAAAGGAGTACTCTCCTGCACCACATTCTGCTTGATATTATTTTTATAATTCTTGTTTAATAACAAATAATCATTTGGAAGAATCCTGCATTCTGGTATTTCTTCCTGAATTCCTGCTGTAATAACTACTGTTCATATACAAACATAAAAAGGGTAGCAAGTTGAGGTGTTATACAAACAAAAATTAAATTATAATTTAATAAGTAAAGGATAACAACAGGAAAAATCTAGGAGGTTTTTTGTTTGGTTGTTTTTTAAAATAATAGGTATTTTGGAAATACATTTCCAGAAATCTCTTTTCTCATTTGTCCACAGAGGTTCAAGCAATCCATTACAGTGTCTTGTTACTGTTTTTTTACTAGTGGAAAATTATTCCTTGTGCCTAATTTGCATTTTTCCAATTTAAGACCATTTCTTTTTCTTTTTAGCTTGGCCAGGAGAATGATTTTCTCTCTTCTATTGTAGCCTTTTACATACTCAGAGGTGTATCTGACCCTTTTTTTCCTGATTCAAGAAGAGTATTTTAATGTAGTTGATAACTATAATAATTAAATTTAAACAAAGAATTATCTTGCTGATGTTTTATTCCACCTTATTGTTCTCATTCCAGGGGTTGTATTATCCTCAGAGGGTAGCTGCTTCTTCCATATCTAAGGTTAGAAAACACGACAGTAATTCATATAGAATACAGGAACACATAATATGAGACGGAACATTTTCTTTTCAAATCAAACTCTGAAATTTATACACTGTTGAGAAAAACAATATAACTGCTACATTGTTATGCATATATAGCTTTGTTCTGAGTCGACCAGAGAGATAATGCATACATAGGTTTGTTCTGAGTCGACCAGAGAGACAATTCAGCCACAGATAAGGGAAAAAATACCTCACATATTTGTGGGATTTTTATTACATACTAGTCACTTTCTACTACATTATAGCTACCCTATAAAACCAAAAATAGCTAACAGTCATTTCTTTGCATGCTTGTAAAATGGTGGCATTAGTTTTAGTAAATGCGATCTTTCAATCTTTTCATTGTCATTTTATATAGTTGTGTAGAAATTAGGGTTAATTTACAAAATATCCTTGAATAGTTCTTGCTGCTAATTGAAAAGTTTACTATGTCAGCAGATGTATATTGAGTTTTTTAAACAAAGAAGACAGTGTTGTTCCACAGATAATTCTTACAATAGAATACTATTCTGTACTACCTGTTCTGCTCTAGGGCGCTTGATATTCCAGTGTGAATAAGGCAATGATGCATATGAGTCATCTTTCCTCTAGTCTTTTCAATGCTGCTTTTAAGGTAAAGCCAAGCTTCGTTAGAAATACAAACCTGAGTAACTTTAAAAGATTCACTGGAGAACTCCAAGTATATACAGCTGTGACAAAGTACAATTTAATAACTGACATTTTTGGCAGTTTGGTGCATTACTAAGTTTGTTCAAAATGGTCATGAACTTACGCAAATGCTGCTCTGCAGTTAAGAATACACCAGGTATTCCTTACTCAGACACCTAGCTAGTGAAGAGATTACAATAAACTATCATGGTGTTCAGGACTTGGGTATTTTCTAGGTGAGATATCTTGATCTCTTACAACTGCCTTCTTGACTTCAACTATTTTGATTGTAATTTTTGATTCTGTAATTGAACCAGAGATAAACTCACTCTAGAAGACAAACAGATTCTCTGGAGAAACAAAATCTTGCTTGCTCACTCTAAGGATAACTTGCCTTACACGTTCTGTAACAGTGTGGTGTTGGTAAAATGGTCTGAATAATTAAAGAGAGGTGGATAAACTGGAGCAATGTCTTTTAAGACAAGACATTGTGGACTATTTTTCCCTTCAACTTTTGGGTCAAATAATTCCATTCACAGTTTATACCACCTGCAGCTTTCTAAACAGTAGAAACTCTACTGATATTAAGACTTCTTGCAAGTGGGCAAGAAACACTCCATTCTTAAAAAAACCAAGATAATACTTTTTATCTCACAATTTCCAATGTTGCATATACACTAGGAAGGCAAGGAAAACAATATGGGGTTTCATCATGTTTTTCTAATGCTAGAAATGCCCATTTTAAGCATAAGGTATTCTAGTATAGCACTGCTGACGTATATGGCTTTTTGTCTTTCTCAAGAATAGAAATGTTTTCCTTAGGCACATGATAGTTGTAGATTTTATTTATATGGTTACGTCAAACTTGTGGGAAGAATTCTGTGCTTATGATTGCCAAATTCTGGCTTTTATTTTAATAGTGTTCAGTGATAGAAAAAAACAACTTACAAAGCTCCAGATAATAAAGTTCACCACCTAGAGTTCTTATTTTGTTGAAAGGGAACAGAAGAACAGCTCTGTTTGGAAAACCATACCCAAAGAGGAAACCAAAATAAACAGAAAGCCTATTTTTCCTTCTGTGAGGGCAGGAGACTAAAATCTGATTTCTTTTGGAGATTATATTATTATTGACTTCAGTGAGGATACTTGGATTTTTATTGACACTGACAAGAGGAGAATCAATTTTTGTGAGTAGTCCTCTCAAATTCCACTCGAATCAGTGACACGCCATCCACTCTCCAATTTAAACCACAAGTTTTTTGTGTGACTTTGTAATATTGACACTTTAGAGATATAAAGAGCTCTTTTACACAAAAGTTACACAGTTCGGATGTGATTCTTTTCTTTTTTGTCATTTAAGGCATTCTTCTATGCTGTGATGATTTTTTTTATGGTAGTGTCAAATACTAACATACAGAGATGTATGTAAGATATATAACAACACCTCAAATTAAATATGGTTTGAGAGCATGAACAAAGCTAGTGTTTACAGTTCATATTGCTTCCACCTATAATACCGTATGCTTTTCTGGTTTTATGGAGCCCTAGCAGTCCTTTAATATGTTATTTAATACTTTCAAAGAGAGCAAAGCCTAGAAGGCTTGGAAGAATTATTTGTGTGAAGAAGTAGAGAAGCTAGGAAACACTACACATCCTACACCTTCACCAGTAACAAAATATATGTTTAGGTTTTTTTAAAGAGTTATTTTTAGACAGATAGCTGGTTGCTTATATAGTCCACAGTTAAAGTGATCACCTATATTTTCTCACTGGAAAGATTCAAAAAGCATCAATCAGACAGCAAATATTTAAACATTATCATGTCCAATTATGAAGAAAGTAACGTTTTTAATCCAGACTGACAAATGTTTAGAAAACTAAAGCTGACGGCAAAAAAACTCTTTGTTGTGCCTAATTGCACACACAGAATTGTGTGCCTGACAGAAATTCATAGCAGTATTAGTCTTTAAAACCTTTGCTTATTAAAACTTCACATTGCACTGTGATTCTGTTTTTTCACTTGTAAGGAAACAATTGAAATAAATTTATTGCTAACTGTATAAATGGGGAAGGTTTGCTTTATTGCAGAGTGAAGGTACCACTTAGAAACATGTGTCTCTTTCTGACAGGCCTTAAAGACTTCCTGGGTGACAGGAAGAAGAAAAAAGAAAAGGCTTCTTTCTGTAAGCTTACCAGAGTTCCTCAGATTTTTTTTGTCAAGGCTTAGTGGTCTGTAGGTAGAAAAAGATTTCAGCCTCTGTAGCATTTAATTGTGTTGTAATTCTGACATGGTTTGGACCACAGAGAATACAGAAGACAGATTTGAGACCTGATAAGAAAATTGGTCCCTTAATAGTTAAAGAAAAAAGCTAAATAAGCATTTCATAGCAGAAACTGAGTGGAAAGCAGCTGTCTTGAAGGAAATGTAGCATTTCCATGTAAGTGTCTTTCATATCTACACACTGCTCCACAAAGAGATCTTCCTCACAGTTTACATGGGATACACTGCTTAAAATATGAAGGACTTAACCAATTTCAGAAGCTTATATTCAAAAGAGAAATAGCCCATTATCTGTTTTGACTGTTTTCTGTAAACTCTGTGAGTGTATTAGAATACTATACACGTGTACACGTGTGTTTTTAAAGTCACGACTGAAAAACAAGTATAACCATTAAATTTTGAGAGTTTGTCAGCATCAACAGCAACTGCTAGCTTTCAGAGACAGAAGTCTGTCAAAAAAAAAGTGGTGAGGAAAATAAAATGTTAGCTTCTGGCTATAATGGAGATTACACAGTACATAATGCAGCAAAATACTCCATAGGGAACTCATTGTTTGATGGAAGTGTTACACAACATTCTTATGATGTTTCCTCACTTGAAAATGAGTTTCAGGAAACAGATAACATTTTATTTTGACACTATTGGATGCAGGGGGCATTGAGACATTTGGAAAGAACTTAAAAGGCTTTCCAAATGTTTTTCATTCTAAATTTCTAGCTCGGGTATGACAAAGGTGGTATTGTTAAAGATGCTCTTACGCTGTCCTTTATAGTCACCTGTACTGAATTTCAGGCGTCTTATATAAACCTCTTGTTATATATAATCGAGCTTGACATGATTTATTCTTCAGTTAAACAAGTTTAGAGAGAAGGTAGAGAAATGGGCATCAGAATTTGGCTGCTTACTACACTTCTAGTCTCTTACACAGCTGTAGCTATGGATAGAAAGGTAGAGCCAAATCAGTGAATTGTCTATACAGGATGAAAAAAAAGTTGTCTAAGACACACAGATTCCAACCAGTCCAACCAGATTCCAACAGATTCCAACCAGACTCCCACACAGGACTGCAGACCAATGTCTCATAAAAGCAAATTGATTACTCCCATCTGGTTTGATTTTTGATTATTTCATGAGAACACAGTCAAACCACTTATTTAGACAGGACCATTTGTCAGAATTCATCAGTGGTGAAAATTGCTTACTGGAGAAAAGTCATCTTTCCTCTTCTGGAAGTCTTTTTTGGTCCATTTAGAAATCTAATCCTGTCTACTTACTTGTTTTATGGTTTGAGTGTGTTCAATTCTCCTTCATATAGCTCTAATACTAGAAATTCAATTCATTATCAATGAATCTAGTAAAGTGCCTCAGGTTGTATGAATGTACAGTCCAATCCTTCCCAGGAACTAGAGAAGGTGTTGAAAAGCATAAGTACTGAAGTTACTCAAGTGAGGACCTGGCATTTCAGTATGATTAAGACAACCTTATATTTTCTGTATTTCTCACATATGACATCTATCTTTAATCCAACCAGATAAAGCATAGAAGGGGGGAAAAAACTCTATGAAGAATATTAATTTGAATTTATTGCAGTTTTATTTCTTATCATGGTTGATAAATATCTTACTACACATTCTGCTGAAAATCCCGCATTTAATGAATGACCCAAATCTTTTCCCCATTTATCTTGTAGTACTGTTTCTGAGTGAATCCCTAAATCTGAACAAAAGCAGAGCAAATAAAGACCTTGACTTCATGCCTAAATATCTTCAAAATAGATCTAGGAATTTTTTTTTATTATTATTATTATTTAATTAGGAGCAAAACACTATTACTGCATTCACTCTATCTATCAGACTGCTAGAGCAGTACAATTTATATTTCTGTAATACCTGTGTATAGGGAAATAATTTAATAATATAGAAACCTATGCATTTATAATTTAAAATGTCTTAACAGATTTTCTTTCATTTGAAATTTGACCAATTACTACCGTATTCATAAACAGAAAAAAATGCTATACTTCCTAAAGTTGCCTCAACAGTCCATTCTCTAGTTAAAAAATCCAGCCAAACAAAAACATTATTCAAAACTCAAACTGTCTTACAAAAGCAAAAAATTCACAAAGGTAAGTGGGGGCAAGAATTCACTGTAGGTAAGAACACTGGCTAGACACTCTGCTAAGACTGATATCCCATCTGTAGCCCACACTGTCAGTAAAGCACCAGTCATTTTGTGTATGGATGGTAAGTCCTATGGCTTTCTGGGCTTCTCTCTAAAGTTAGGTAGGTATTTTAATTATGAAATTTTTGAATTTTTGCCTTCATTTTATTTTTGTGAAGTATTCTGTGTTAAGACTGGCTTATGTGTAGTTTTCATAGGTTGAACTTGTTAAATGAATTGTAGCTGCACTACTTCTAAAATTAACAACTTTCTTAATGGCATCCCTCTTTATAAATATCAGTAAGTTACTGTTTGTGTTACACAGCTCCAGAGGAGATGGAAACCCTAGTATCATTGAGCCAGTGAAGTTTTTGATCAGGTTTGAGGAAGCTTCATTTGCTTTCCTGATGTATAAAAATAAACCCCTGTTAGTGTAATTGCTGCTCAGAAAGAACAGCCTTTACTTTCCTTGCATGGGCTACCAGACTTTTTAAATATACAGCTGTTATACATATATTACAATTAAATTTTACAGAGGACAAGAAAACGAGAGAGTGCTTGAATGGGAGGGATTCCAACAGGTTAGCTTTTTAGCCTGCAGTCAATTTTCCTATATGGAAATTGTGGAAAAGATATAACAATGTATTAAATATAGACTGGTTTCTCAAAATAATTACCATCACAGAGAGGTGGGGATTAGGTGTCTCATAAATTCTTCGAAGTTCAGAAACCTAGTTCTGAAATTCCTCTTCAAAGAGTGTTTAATGATGGGAAGTGGACTACAGGAAGGTCTACATTTATTCATTAATCAGGTGTTAAAATTTTAATTAGTTCCACTATGAAAATATTTGAACATGCATCAGAAAGTGATAATTTTTCATCATTTTTTTACCTAAGTACAGCTGTTATGGAGCAGGTAGATACTAACCTTAATGTCACCTCATCGAAAAAGCGTTCAATTTAACAGTTGACTTTCAGTAAACAGATTGCAAGATACTGATACATCAATGATCAAATAATTGATACAGTGATACTGAACTATGTAAACATCTTTAAAAAAAATTCTTATGGATCTTTTTTTCTTTAGATACATTTCACTGATCTTGTAACATTATCTACTACAAATCCTTTTTGTGATCCCTTCCACCACAGGTCCAGAGAGCGGGCTGCTAACCTGTCCCATGGAGATCTAAAGCACTATAAAGAATATTTTCCTGAAAACTCTACAGATTAATTTTACCCATATGAGTAAACACTGTGATAAGCACTATCATCTCTTATTTTAGAAAGGATTATGCAGAGCTGTATTAACAACCTGACATGCAGAACTAACTCACTATGCAATGGTGTGAGACAGTTTATCATTTGAGTATTATGCATAGATGTATTTGCTAGGTAAAGTTTTTCTTTTTTTAAACCAAAATTACTTAAAATAGTAGATTGTTTCACTCTTTAGGAGCTCCCCAGAGTAGCAAAAATAGTCTTAAGGGAGCTGTTTTGTGTCACACAATTTAAATTCATGTCAATACATTTGAAGAGTCTAGATACATCTAGTTTTCTCATAACAGAGGAAGAAAAGGATACCATGATCTTTCACAATTTGTGCAGTCTCCCATTGTTTATCAGACAGCTGCAAGAAACTTTACTAGGAGGATTTCCTTGAGAAATGAGGCAAAGTTTGCCACTGGCGTTTGCTTTCATACTTAGGCAATTATTTCATGCTAAGGAAAAATTGTGGACACAACTAACTTCCTCCTAAATTGTGCAAGGATTGGATGCTATTATAAAAAAAAAAAGAAAAAAAAAAGGAAAAAAAAAAAGAAAAAGAATGGATTTTGGCAGCTCTTCTGACCATGAGGCACAGATAACATTGATTTTTGTCTGTGATGGTGGTATAGCTATGCAAGCCACCTCCATTATCCTTTTGTGTCTTAACCCCCAACAGTTTAACTGTTTTAATCTTCAACAGTCTGTCAAATAAACCAGACATTCTGGTGGTCCTATGATATAACCAGCCAAATGTACACTGAGGCACATACAAGGACCACACACACCATTTCAATTTGTAGAATTAACTGGACTTGGCATTTGCTTCATTTTTCAACTTTGAATAAGACAATTTGAATTATTTGAGCTAATATTTTCAAAAAGTAAATCACATTATAGTATTGCACTGTACTAAGTGCAATGTAACCCCCAATTATTTAGTATTACCGCTACTACACAACATACTCGAAATAGATTGTTGAAACTCTCAAGCAAGAGAAAACTACAAGTGTTTAAAATAATTCCTAATTATGTTATCTTCTTTAAATTCCTAATTTATTTGTCTTCTTTTCTTCTCTTGCTGCCAAATCCTAATCTGCTAACAACCCATAACATTTGCCTGTAATCACACAGTAAACTTTGAAATTGTTACTGACCATGACTGCAGCTACACCAAAGTATTAACATTCTTTTTGATATAATTTACTTTTTTTTTACTTAGGTTCAGGTTTACATGGTCTTATTCTATGTCAGTTCCAAAGGTATTTGCATTCTCCTGAAGGCAGAGGAGAAGCAATTTATCATTTACAGAAGCTGCAGAACATGGGTAATATTTTTAACTCCCTAAGTGGTCATCAAAGCATACAAGAAGATAATTATTTCTTCAGAGAATTTTAAAATTAAAGACAAAATCATTTAAGCAACACCATCTCCCAGAATAATCTGTTACAGCTTCTTGTGCTAAGATGTGCCCCATTGTTAAAACACCTAAACATGCTCAACAACCTCCAAAAAGCATTAAGACTCTAGAAGTATGCCCAGACTATGTACATTGAATTATTTTAATAAGGTACAGTGTGTTTAAAAAGCACATATAGATCTTATTAAGGATAAATAGGAAAGAAAATGCTTCTCTTATTCACACTGCTACATAAAACATTTGGATCCAAACAGTCTGGTTATCTGCCAAAGCAGAAACCAAAAGCATTAAAACTAGAGCCAGTTCTTGGTTGTAAACCTCTCACTGCTGCTGTGATCAGTTCCTTCATTCTCTAAAGAACAGTCTTCATCTTAAATAATATTTGAGAGTGTTACTCATTACAAAACTAAAATGGCAGATTCTGAAAATGGCTGGTTGCTGAGATCCAGACATTTATCTGATTTTTCAGTATAAAAGAAAGCTTCAAGCTTTCTAGTAATTGAAACTATATTTTCCTTGGCAAACTGGAATGCAGATAATATCAATTCTATCTTTGTAAAAAGTCTATTAAAACATATTTGTTGTATTCTAGCAGTTTTAAGTACTGGACTACCTATTTAATGAAAAGTCTATCCAAGATACAGAGATTTAAATAGTTTTACAATGAAACCACAGAACAAGAACTTATTTTTCACTGCTAGGCATTTTCAGGCAGTACGTGTGGAGAACGAATGCTTGCCAGGACTCTCTGGAAGGACACAAAAAATGCAGCACTCAAGACAGACTATTACTGTCACCTAAAAGCAGACAATCTTTTATTCCTGGAAAGGTGTCTGAGAAGCTGATGAACAGCACAACAAAAACCATCTGCTTTCTGCCAGCAGACAAGATTCCCCACAATAGCTTCAGCTTCCTAAGATCACTGAAACTGTTTAGTTTTAGCTATTACTTTCTCTCCTCTGCCTTTAACAAAGGTGAAAACACTGTGCTTTCCCTCTTTCTCTTAAAATAGTTTATTCCCAAGTTATAGTCATCATTTAAATATATAGTGCTATCTAGGCAATTTGAAAGTTGTTTTTCAAAACAGGCCATTTGAAAATCACTGATATTCTGTTCCCGCTCTTGAAATATACTCTCAATTTTTTTTGTAAGGCATAACTTACTATACCTACTATCATACAAAAAAATATTTGATGTGACTGTAGTCTTATGTTTTTCATAAGCACCACGCTTCAGAATATTCTAAGTTATCTTTCAATCCCTTATACAGTATTTTTTAAGGAAAACTAATTGGACTGATACCTAGCTCTGCCACTAACCTACAAGTAGCCAGCTTCTGGATTTTCCTCATAGGTCAGCAATTTGCAGCCACCTTTCACAACTTGCCTAAAATGCTGTTTCCCTGTTGGCCTGAGGAAAGTAAATAGAAGTATGTTTATATTTAATATTTCTTCCATTTGAATTCTCCAGATTCCATGAATGTGAGTTGATGTCTGTTGTCAGGGCTAATTCTCTCAGGCTTTCTTCATGACCGAAAAGGATTAACAAGAACTTGATCAATCTTGTAGAAGTATCTTGGGAAATAAAAATTAATTTGTACTTTTTGCTGAGATAATCAGTTCTACTGAAATATTCTCAGTCCTATTTGTAAAGCAATCTCCTGAACTCGTACATTAATTAGTTTGACAAATGACCACTATAGTGTTTTGATGTATATTAAAGAATTGATGCTGTATGCTATTCTAAACTTGAACGCCCATCCCTGGCTATCTATGGAGATTTGAGTGATTAGTTACATATGTGTCATTTATGAGTATGACAAGCCAGGCAGGCCTGTGGCTTTATGTGAACAATAAAACACTGGATGCCATCTCAAACATATATTCTGAAGTCAGTGAAAGCCACACATTATAGCTAAACAACTTTTGCCTTTTCCAAATACTGTTCCAACAAGTCAGATTCACATTTTATGTTAGGATGTATTCCACAAGATTATATACATTGACTCTGTCCTGTTATGGTAGTACTTATTTCAGTGTCACCTGCCAGACGTACGTTATACTTGAAAATGTACCTGAAACATGCTTCCTTCTTATGCTTTTCTGACTGTTAGTATACTCAGTTTATAGGTGACAATGCATAAATCAGTGCTGAAGGGAAATATTGCTTACCTTTATCCTTCTGGTTAATAGCAGCGATAACTATGAAAAATATATTACTATGGGTTAACTTTGGAAATTTTTAATGTTTGTAGATGAACAGAGTGCTTTGTTTCTGACAGTGAAAAAAAATAAATATTTACTTCAGTGCTGTAAAACTGTTGACACCAAAATAAATTTTTCAGTCTTGGTGGAGCTGCATGATGCTAGATCAGCTTCTCACTGAGATTTTCTGTAGTTCTCACTGCAAGAGAGAATTGGAGAACCAGAGATTGCATTCTTAACAAAACTCTTTTTAATGTTTCAGAACAAAAGTCTGTGTTTACAAAAAGTCAAGATTATTAAAGCAATGAAATAGCTAAAAATATGATTCTTGCAAACACCAAATTCATTGCCAGGTGCAACATAGGAGATGTAACTCATTAAAAAAGATTAGATAGAACATTGTGTCTCAAAGCTATCATTATGCCTTTGTGATCCTGGGTGTTTCAGTAGCTGAGCTGGTTTTCAACAGTTTCGCAACATGTGATGGATTATCAACATTGCAACAGTCGTCTGAAACTGCTCTATGGATATTATAGTTACTTGGAATCTCTACAGTGCTATATATAGGTGCAGCATCTGATCCTGACCAATCTGAAAAAAAAAAAAAACCAAACCAAACCAAGACTCTAATTTGTATTAGTCCAGGATAGTTTCCCATTTCATCTGGTACAGCTACTTCTATAGGGGGAACCTCAGCAGATGCTGTTCAGGATCATCGGTTACTCTGTCATTTGGTTTTCTGGGAACATTCTCAATTTCTGATAGCTGGCTATAGTTTCTGAATCATAGTTTGTTACGGCTTTTAACCAGAGGATCATATATCTGCTCCAAAGCGTTGACCAGGACCGAGTAAAGAGAAGGTATATGTACACTAATCCAGAATTTTACGCAGACAATCCCAGGTGGACGCTGCCATCTTATGGTCAGTGTTGGAGGCAGGATACCAGTCTCAGTCCAAAAACCAGAACCTTCCCTAGTATGAACAAGTACAACCATTCCAATATTTTTAAGAGCTCGTCACCTAATAATTTTTAATGCATATACTGGTTAAAAGTTTAATGGAAGTCAACTCCTTTTTAATGGCATCAGACAGCATTTAAAATGCTGAGTGCTGCAGAATGCATTTTCATCCCAACTAATTTCTATGTGAATGACTTGGGATAAGCTAGATATATAGTGTCCTATAATAATGGGTCAGAGTAGTTTCAGCAGACCTGAAAATAAAATTTCTGGATGCAAATAAAAATTAATGTTTCTCCTGTATATTAGGCAAATATGTGCACCTGCTCTTTGTCTTCTCAGGAAAATCTTCCATTTTCTAAAAGAGAAGAATGAACTATGGCAGTGTGTTCCCTACTGCTTGCACTATGCTCACATAGCTCTCTTGTTTTCATTCTGCTCCTCTGCTATGAAAGCCAGCATATGTGTGGCCACTCCTAGGGTGTGCTTGGCAAGGACTGGAGCGCAGACACCAAACTCGGGAATGTGTTTTTTCCAGCATCAGTATATGGGACTGTAGCTGTCTTCCTGGCTGGATTTCTTCATGCTGCTGGCTGGCTCCATGTTTGGCTGCCAAACTACTGAAGGAACTGACAGCAGGTCTGGTGTGGGGGTTAGTCTGGTTTAGCTGTCCTAACCTTTAGGAGGCTGTGATCTTTCAATTTCCCTTTCACAAAGGAAAAAAAAATCATCTTTTTTATGTTTAAGAACAAGATTCTAGAAGCATTTTTTTTTTTTTTTTTTTTTTTTTGAGATCCTTTTTAAGTGACTTTTGTGGTGAAGAAAGAGGAAGTACCATATTAATCTGAACTGTTCGAACACACAAACAACCCACTGTACAAATTCTGCCCATACATTTTGAGTAGGCCACAGTTCCTTCCTCAGCTTGCTCACAGATAAAGAGGAGAACCAATTTCTTTCCTCATTTCTTCAAGACTTGGTATCTTGAATATTTTTAGGTCAGCAACAGCCAAAAGAACTTGCTTATGTCTCTAATAACAGGATGCAAGAAGAAGTTACCTTGTTCAGTTTATGACTAAAGCAATAATACTGAGAATGCAAAAGAACACCGAGACTGTTTGCATCTTGAACAAACATACCCATTCAGACTTCTTCCTGAATGTTTCATACACATCAGCTAATGGAAACAGAGGAAGACCATCAGGATCTGCCTGAGCTGCCAGGTAAAAATCAGAACCCAAATGCAGGCTGAAGATTTTGAAAGATATAATGCCACCTATTTCTTGCCTCTTGGCTGTATGACAGGTGTGTGGATAATGTACATCCTGAAATGGGCTGGTAGACAGCATTTCCCCATTACATTTTCGAGATCTGAAAGGCGTTGTAGCTTATTAAGGCAAAAGATACTATAATGTTCCTTTGGGGATGATGCAGTCCTGATTGCCTGAATTTAGGGCTATGCTTACAAGGCACAAGAGAATTTACCATGTGTTCACTCTAATATCTCTAGTTTCCAGCTAAAAAGTAACTTTGGTACTAATTTCCATACAAACATCCATTGCTGAGAGTTGATATGGGCTGCAGAGGTGAATATCCTTGTCTCTTTCTTTGTGCTTTGAAAAGTTCCAACATATTTGGTACTTCAGTTCTTCCTGGAGGACTGCCAGGGGTGGTGTTGGTCCATTCCCAAAATGAAACAGACTGTAATTTGCACAGACTGTTCCCCAATATTTTTCAGAAGAATAAAAGTTGGGAAATGTTTCCATCAGCGAAGTGCCTGGAAAAAGAAGGGGGGAAAAATTAAGAAGTCCAAATGCTAAAACAGAGGAAAAGATGGAGGAAACAGAAAAAAGAAAAGTAGCAGAAACTGGATCAAAGAGGGCTGTATTTAGAGACAAGGTTTAAACCATGTGGTCTTATATGCAAAACACACGCAAAGACATTTCAAAACTACGGCCTGTATTTGGGCCTATAAATCTTAAGACAGCTCTGGAAAGATGGACTACTTGACAAGTGTTAGAGGGAAATGCAAAAAACTTGTGTTTTTCTAGAGGCAATGGCAAGGAAAGAACAGGGAAAGTGAAAAAAACTCACAATTTACTTGAGGCTCTATAAATCTTCAATTGATACTAAGATAAAAGGTTGTTCCTAGGAGAAAGAAAAGATCAAGTGGGATGAACATTTTAGAAAGATGTTTTTTAAATTTTATTTATTCTTTTGTTTTCTTTTTCCTGTCTGGAGAGGATAGGAAAAATAGCAACCTTTTATTGATCAAACAGTTATAACTGCTACAAGATAAGAAACTGAATTTAAAATAGAAAATAAAAAATGGGAGAGGGTGCCTTCTGGATATGTGAGGGATACAATAATGAAAAAAATTTTAAAAAGTTGGGAGGACAGAGGTGGCATTTTATTTTATAGGGTGTTTATTGTCATGTCTGTGGCTGGGGGCATGGAAAGTGGCTGTGTACTTTTAGGCAAACATCAAAAGTCTGAGACGTTCTACTGGATTGTTCCAAAAGTTGCTTATCCAAACCAGTCTGGTTTGGAGCGGATAGCTCTTTTTGGAGTTCATTTCTATTTCTTGTTACAGTCAAAAACAGAAAACAGGGACACAAAAAGGAAAAAAGAAAAGAAGAAAGGATTACCAAATGTTTTAACAGCTGAAGAAATTTTGTCTTGATTTGTCTTTTGATGTAAAGGTTCAACTCTGTTTCTCCAAGTTAGTCTGTAAAACCAAGAAATAAGCATACTGAGTATGCTAACTAGTTGATGAGATATCTGCCTGGCCTAAGTACTGCCATGCCTACTTTTGGTCCAGAATATTGGTTACTCAGGCAAGGCAAGCAAACTGTCACTGTAACCCTTCTAATAACCAGATATATTTTAAGTAATTATAGTAAATTTAGAAGAAACTTATTTAGGAAAATGTCAACTGCAAGATATGAATTATTCACAAAACTATCAAAAATCTTTCCACAGTGATCAAATATTGTTTCTCTGTGGTCTGTTGTAGGCTCTACAACCAAAAGACACAAAAGAAAATGTAGTAGATTTGGTTTTAAGGGTACACCTGAATTCTACAAACAATTCTTGCGATCACAAACAAATCTTTACAGATATATGGATTCTCTAGATTCAAATAAAAATGAAAACCCTACAAAATCAGTCCTGTTCTCTGACATGTGATAGATTGGTCTGCATTTAGTCTGAAATTAATAAGCAGGTATATAGTCATATGAATTTTGAAATTTTAAATGCAGCTATTTACCATTAGGGTAAGTGATATCAGAAGTGACAGAGGTTTTAGTCTACATCTTTAGAACTTCTGATGTGATTTTGTTTTGCTTTCTTTACCTACAAGATGGGAATTAAAAACACTTTTACAGTCAATTCTGTATTTGCAAAACAATGACATTTTAGTTTCAGAAGAATACTCATGTAGCATGGGAAACCTGTCTTTTCTTCTAAAAGATAAAGATAGGCAAAGCTGGAGACTTGAAGCAGGTCCTTGAACTGAAATGTCAAATTTGCTAAGCCATAATAAAATCCTGTGAACATTTTTTGTAAACATCAGTAATAGTATAACAAAATAGCAGTAGTTGTATAATATATATATATATAAAAGCTCTAAAAATGTCCAGACCTTCTCACAGTTAGGACAAGCAAAGGAAATACAGGAAAGTAAAGAAAAGGGAAAAAAAAAAAAAAGAAAAAAGAGCAGGTGGTGTAAAAAAATCAAAATCATAGGGAGATCAAACGCACTGACATTGTTCACGCTTTGGCAATTACTCTATAAGGTAGGAGGACACACAGGCACAGCACTTTCCTCTTCTTTGTCCAAAGAATAAGGGAAATTTAAAGAATTAAAGGAAATTCCTCCAAATATATGCTAAGAAGCGTGCAAGACAGAATGAAGTCCTTTAAATTAGAGCCTAACAGGACATCTTTACCTGCTGTGAACTAGATGGGAAATAATACACAAAATATCTTTCACAAAAGCCCACTAGCAGATTAAACTAACACCAGGCTTCATTGTGCACAATCCAAGGCTTGTCTATACTGGCATAAACCTGGCAGATTTTAAGGTAGGAAATTTTTTTTGCTAAAACTGTAATGAACAGGCAAATGCTTGTGCAATCTTAATGAAACTAGTAGGCATTTTGGAAATAATCATTTGACATGTGTGTTGCAACCCACCCATTTGTTGCTATGCTTCACACATTCTGGGCTCTCTTCATGGAACTCTAGGATTTGTGGTCAAATTCAGTAGCTCTCAAGACTTCTTTCCTGATAAAACATAATTCAACCTTTTTAAAATGAGTCTGTCATATTTCAAAATTCTGTGGTAGCAGTATTGCTAAATGTGGCAGTCTTTACTGTTATTAAAATGAATATGCTTCAGATTTATTGGCAACCATACAAACAAGCATCTTCAGATGAGTAAGAAGAATGGCAGACAACCACTTACTTGGTTTATTGCTGTGGTGCTACAACAGTTCTGTTTGAAAGGCAGGAACTGAGAACTAGCCAATTAGCTGGTTTACATTATATTTCCTCAGGCTGCTTAATTTATTTAAATATGATACTGGTGGGATATATTATGAGGATGACCAAACATTGGTATTATTAGTACTGTTCTCAGGCTGAAAGTTAGAAACACAGTGCTGCACCAGCCACTAAGAAAGAGAAAAAATGACTGCTACTGCTGAACCCATTACACAAAGTAAGGAAGGCTTCTGTGGCAAAGAAAGGAATGAACAGTATGCTGTCCATCTTTTACGAAAAAAATATACAACTGACCTGTTTCATATTTTACCACAACAGAGGGTCTTGTAGGGTAAAACCATCAGCAAATTAACAATGAGTAATGACCATGACAAAAGAAAACATTGCAAGCTGGGCTAAGAATGCCTAGCGTCATTAAGAAAGCAGCGGAGACACTAGTAAATTCCAGTTATTAGCCTAACTCCAAAAGGACTGGCAAAATCTATCTTCCCCATTCCTGAGCCAAGGAAAAAAGGAAATCTAAAGACAAAGGGTGCAGAAGGAGGCTGAGAGCTGTAAGTGTCCTCCCAAAAAAAGATGTGAGAGTGATATGCTTAAGACACCAAAACTACGGTAAGCCTAGAAATGAGTAGAGAGCTTGTGTTCGAGCTAAACTGAAGTGTGGTACAACAGAAAAAGTTAGAGTGAATAATGATAGAGATTCGTCTGTGGATGTTACTTAGCATGTATTAACAGCTGGACTGCAGTACAAAATCTATGCCCTACTTGTCTCCAGTGCAAAATCTGTGCCCTGCTATCACTTTATCAGCTAGCTGAGCTTGTGCAGGCGTGCTAGTACTTGGTACAGTCAACACCTTCCTCCTGTTGCACAGATATCCTCAGAAATCCAATCTCTTCACCATAACCTTGTTCAGTACCTGCGTACATCTCACCTTGGAGTTGCACCCAGCAATATCAATCTGAGAAGTGGCAACAGTGTGGACAGTGGCTGATAAAATTTTTTGCCACTGCTGAATATCAAATGTTGAAGACCATCTCTGAGGGCTGCCATGTAAAGAGGTCTGGAAGGAAATAAGGTTTTGAGCTTGAGCTTTTATACTATAGAATCCATTTTGAATCCAGCAGGAAAGAGGATTGATAAACCCTGGGCAAAGAAAATATACTAAGCTCTTCATATAGTCATAGCCACCATAGGTGGCATTAAGCAGAAATAAAATTGCTGATGTTTCCCAACAATGCAGTCTAGGACAGTGCTGATTGAACCATTCAGAGACTTGACTATGATACTTGACTCCAAATAGATTGTGTTTCCGTCAAAATTTGATTGAAAGAACTGTATGAATTGCTGTACAGTGCATTGCACTATGCAGGCCAATGGTGCAGGAGAGAGATGGGTCTTACGGTGGCCAAAAGAGCAGCATGCGCTACAAATTAAAGGAACTGGCTCAAGCAGAAAGGAACACCACAGAGGGTGAGGGAAGAACTAGTAAACATGAAGTTATCCATGTACATCATTACATACACACATATATACAGACTGTTGCACTGTTAAACTCAAGAAGGTCAAGCATGCCTAACTTTTAGATAACTAAACTGAGATAAAAGCTATCCCTTGTGCTTTGTTTGTGTGAATCACAGAGAAATTCTAGCAAACAAACAAAACCCTAGACAAGCCCTTAGGCACATTTTGGGCAGCCTCACTGAAAATCAAGAGGAACCCAAAAATATAAAAATAAGCACATGTATAAATCCTTAGATAAGTTTTTTTAAGGGAAAGTATGCATTATTTTCAACTAGCTGTGAAAAAATATTTTACTGTATGTGACTGTAATTTTTGAAAATTATGTTTTCTTCATGGTTGAATACATTTATCTTGAGCTACATTGTGACTGTACATTCGTAATTGTATGCTGCACCAAACTGTTTTCAATTTTGGGCTCATACTACTGTGCATGACAAAATATAAGCAGAAGGAAAGTGGTACCATTTAATTTGATGCCAATAGGTCAGCTTTTGAAAAAGCATAAGGAATAATACATATTCTGCTGATACTCAAATAACCTGTCAAAAAGCTTCATGATGTTTTGAGTTCTGCTGAAAGTGCATCACATCTATAAAACATCACATCCTCAAAAACATTTGCATTGCTGGTAATAAGATGAAAATCAACATGTAAAGGAATACAGGTTTCAAATGAAGAAAAACCTTCACTTTTATTGTTCTCTGTCTTCTAACTTCAATTAAAATGATTGCTGTAAGAAAGATGCCACAGTATGTCAGAAGGAAATTAATTTACTGGTGTAACAGTGCTCACTGTATGTTATTTATGTTTGTGATAAAAGAGATACCGATTTGATTTGGTTTGTTTTATTTGGGGGCATACAACATTTTAAATGATAAATTATTAATTATTTATATGTCATGTATACTGTACCAGTGAGTAAATGCAGTAGTATTCCTGCTCAGGCTACAACTGATTCATAAAGCCTGTAACAATTAGTATTTTCTTTCCAGAGTGCGGAACTTAGTGGGGTTTTACAATAAACAATTCAGTTGAGTTTTACTTCACTTTTACTTCAACTTACTGTAACTTGAAAGTATCTAAACCCTGCATAATTGCTATTCAATGTGGCCCAAGTAATCTGTCTAATCTGTGATTATGTAGCATGCTACTAAACATTTTATCTTTATATCCCTGTGTTGCGAATCAGATGGAATATGCTCTTATGCACCCAGACAGTTTCTATTTAAAAGCAAATGTAATCATTTCCTTGTTTTCGTAGGGAAGCAACTGTCTGCTTTCATACTCAGCATTCACAGAACATATTCTAGGCCAAGACAAAAATCTTAACTTAAAATTCTGTATTTAGTATGAAGTGATTCAGTTTAAGTTTTAATTATTTTGCTCTTTTTTTGGTGGAGTGTTTTGGGGTAGTTCTCAAAAGAATCTCTATATATAAGAGAACACTTTACATTGTATTTTTCCAAAGTACAGTGACACTAAAAAAAACAAATGTTAACAAAATACTGAAGGAGAAAAGTACAGTGACACTAAGAAAAACAAATGTTAACAAAATACTGAAGGAGAAAAGGTGGATATTTCTCATAACACTTTCTATTTCTAGAATGCTAGAAATAAGCCTGAACTGTCATTGTTGTATCTCTTTATCTTCCTGGACATTTCTGACAGGTAGAAAAAGAAAGAGCCCTGTAGAATAATTCAGAATAATTTATCCTTACAGAGTAATGGATTCTTTGGGGCTCTTTCTACTTTTACTTGCAAATGGAATGGTGAATTTTCAAAAACACAGATATTAACTAATTGTTCAGATTTTCAGGGAAAATATAAACAAAAGTAAGAAATTCTTAACGAGAAGTTGGACAAAGACATCAAGCGTCATGTCTTCATTTTCACTGCTCATACAAAAGTAATAAGTTGATCTTTCTTCCCCTGCAAGCCAGGACGCCAAATGTGCTCCAGAATCAGTGCCAGAATCTTTTCAGTTCACAACTGTACAATTAGAGCAAAGCAGAAAAACCACATGATCTTCAAAACAGTAAAGATCTGAGTAGAGAAAATGGTCTTTATTTGCCTCTAGATGTCCCTGGAAAACTGTTTTGTGTGAGCTTCAGGAAGAATTGAGCCAAAATCAAAGTGCTTGTCTAATAGCTTTGGAGCATGCAGTTTAGCCTATTTCTGTGTATGTGACCATGAAATGAACTTCATCTTATAGTGCTTATCATTACATTATCATGCAAATAAAAACAAAGACAGACGGATAAACTGAATTTTGCTTGTAATATATAAAAATGATAAATTCTGTAAGAATCACAAACCATAATAAGGAATGGAGATTATAACATGTAAATCTATAGTCTACAATGAATTTATGAGGTTTTTAGACAACAGATTATAAATGTGAATTTTTTGCACATAATACATGCACCTGAGGTTATGCTGTCTTCTTGGTTTGTTTAATTGTTGCATTTGTTTTGGGGGGTTTTTCCCAGATAAGTGAACAGACAGCTGAACGCAGATGGCTGGCTGAGAGAAATAAGATTATCTTGCCCTCCCATTTTCACATCTACAGTACCAGCAGGAAAACAAAAAAAAAGAATGATGCCAGATGTGCGTCCTAGCATGCTGATGTGAATGAAACTTTACAATGAATGTTGACATTTTGACATTCAGAACATTGTTCTGACTGGGGTCTAAGTGATGGAATGTCAACATTCTTTACTTACTCCTGTTAATATATTTGCTATAAGGTGTAAATGAAAACTATAGAGGTTTTTCTTCACATTAGCTTGCCAAAACATCTGGATTTGTATTTACACTGGTTGGCACCACAGGCTTATCCTTCAAAGCAACCTGCTTTTATTTTCTGTTTTTGAATGGAATCTCTTAAACGTACGATATTTTTCTAAGGCAGAAAATATTGTTTGGCTATGGGAATTATTTAAATGCAAAGTGAAAAAATACTAAAATATGGTCGAGCTGAATCTGTAGGATGATGTTGGATGCAATGTAAAAGCAAGTGAAATATGGAATGATACGTCAGATACAAAAAATCTTGCACTCTTGTCTAGGGACAAGGAACATTTTGGCTGCAACAGCTGGACTATATAAATAAGATTTTCTATTTATCTACAGATATATTAGTTCGGTAACCAAGACTGGCTAATAAGGAAAATGCACACAATTTTCTCACTCAATTTGCTAATGACCAAATATTCATATTTCCACTAATTCTCCATGTCTCCAGATCTCATGAGACTTCGGCAGCAGTTTTCAAACAGCAGCTACTTTTTTACTCAATCAACAGTGCACTGAAAAAAGCAGTAAGAGTTCTCATGAAACAATCACTTCATCACAGGTAATCAGCATACCACAGACTACCATGCTACCACCAGAAGATCAAACATTACCCCACAGTGAGGTTCAAAAAAATCCCCAGACCAGGTAATGCTTAATAGCAGACCACTGTATCATGTATTATTGGATTCCAACATTGCTAAATGGTTTTGGAGCCATTATATGCACACTGGACCAGAATGGTTTAGCCCAACATGCGTTAGAAAGAACAAGCATAAACCACATTCTGTAGTGAACTGATATCCACCTACTGCTTTGATAAACTATATCACATGGTACAAAATATAAAGCAATTTTGCTGGGCTACTGTAAATAACATAATGAAAGTAAACAGACATCTTTCTGTACTACTAATTTAGGTTGAATAAGATATTACCAAAGCATTCAAGGTTTTAAGATACAAGGTTTTTCTTAAACAAATTTTATCTGAATTATCTTTTAATGTGTCTTGCCACATCAAGTAAAATAGTGAATAAAGTACTTGTTCTAAAATTATGTTATACCAAAATCAAGGTCACTCAAAATGGAAACACTAAAAAAGGGCTGTGCTTGCAGAGAATCAAAATTAACTTGCAATAGAAGACCTAGTTTAGCAAATACTCTGAAAGAGTAAAGTGTTTTAGAGAAAGAATGCAAAACAAAAAGGAAGAGAACAACTCTTTTGCTTTAGAGTAAGCTTCCATAAGGCCATGGATTTCATCCAAGGGTCCTGAAGGAGCTGGCAAATGAAGTTGCTGAGCCAATGTCCATTACATTTGAAAAATCATGGCAGTCAGGTGAAGTTCCCAAAGACTGGAAAAAGGGAAATATAACCCCCATTTTCAAGAAGG
>WYDI02037440.1:0-18128 GCA_009867235.2 Psittacus erithacus | reverse complement strand
GCAGCAGTGGTTTGTGTTATACCTTAGTTACTGGCCTGTTCTTATCTCAACCCATGGGAGTTACATTCTTTCAATTCTCTTCCACATCCCTCTGGGAGCAGGAGGGAGGAAAGAGGGGGGAGTGAGCGAGCGGCTGTGTGGTTCTGGGTTGCCAGCTGGGCTTAAACCACGACAGCATTCCACCAGGAAAGCCAGGGAATGAACTGGCAGAGGAGTGCTACTTTTCATATACCAACTGAAAGGTTTTCTTTTTGATTGGCACTAGCCTGTTCTAAAAGACTCAGGGTCAAAATCCCAGCTGGTGTAAACCAGAGAAGTCCCACTCTAATTATTTTCCAAATGGCTTAAAAATTCAACAGGAGGCTTAAACTGCCAATGTTATACATCAAACAGCTGCCTAAAATTCAGAAAGATAGCACATTTTCTGTAATGCTTTTTGACATTAAGTATTCCTTATGGATCAGATTCCTTATGGATCAAGCCAAGTCCTAGAGCAAACATTTTGAAAGTTAAAAAATCCCAACCAAGAAGAACCACAAAACCCCACATGGCCCTGATCAACATAAGTTTTAGGAATGAGAGTCAAACTGTGGAACTAAATTTTACACTTCAAGCCTTTGTTTTCCTTTACAGATGTGTGTTAGTTACCGCACGAATCAAAATTGAGTTTTAAGAGTCCTGCACTTCTGTTGGATGGAAGTTTTTGTGTCAAAGTGACTGGAAGGATTTTGCTAGCTCTCAGTGGGACTGGACCTCATCCCTTGTGAAGCCAAATTCCCCAGCAGGTGTGGGTATTGCCTATGCGCATAGCATAGCTGTTGCATTTTTGTTTCCTTTTTCTTTCCAGTTCTGCTTCTCAAAACATTCAGTATGTTGGTGTCCCAGACAAATGTGCTAATGAAACTAAAGGCCCCGGAGCTGAATGGCCTTGGGAGAATTAGGGCGGCAAAGGAAAGCAAGGCAAGCTCCAGAATCTGCCTTTTCTCTGGTAACAAAGACTTTGTCGTAGAAGGTAAACAAACATTGCCTGGACTTGTTTCATAACTTTTGGCAAGCCAGATGTCTCAGTCTGCTTTTAACATCTATGTATTTTAGAAAACTTTTGTAAACCTGATAATGTGACTGTAATTTTTCCTGTTTCCTTCAGCTGCCTAATGAAGCCGGATGGATTTGGGGCTGCTGCTCTTCAGTGTTCACATCTTATTTCTGGAGATAAGTACAGCCATATTCAATTCTCCATCTGCTTCACACTGTTGTGCAAGCAAGTCACTACTACTGAAGTCTCTTTTCTATCAAGATAAGACCATGATACATGTGATACAGAGTGGTGATATTTCATTTTACCGATCAGAAACTCTAATAATCACTCAGATAAAGGCAAGACCAGGCTGTAAATTACACAGATTTTTTAATCCTGTATTCATTTAAAATATAACCAAAGCCTTTCCTAACTTTAATAGAATCAGATCCTTTTTTTATACTTATATCACAATGCAGAATATTAAAAAGGGTGAGAAAATGTCTATTATTAAAATGAAACCAGTATACTCAGAAAGTGGAGAAAAGGATTTTACCACCTATAGAAACACTCACTTCTTCGCTCCAAGGAGTTACAAGTAAATCATTTGTATTCATGTTGCCTTAACTGATTGCCAGTTAAGTCTGTGCTGATTTCTAACAAAGAGTGATTTTCCTGGGAGCAGCAGGCTATATGCTTTTCTAATTTACGACTAAGCTTAAACCACGACAATCTCAGAAACCAACTTTTAAACTATGGACTTTTCCCTAAATGCTCATCTGCAATCTCTCCTCCCACTTCCTGGGAGAAAAAAGCCAGTGTTCAAATTGCTTAACACAAATGGCTCTGGTAGAAACAGTGATGACTAAGAAAGCCGTCACCTTCAGCACTGTGATCATTTCAATGACCTGTGCCTGAAGATCTGAAAAAAAGCCAGGCTCTTCTATGCTGAAGAGCAAAGTCCCCATGCAGCTGGAAGCTGCAGAGCTGCTCCAGATCTAAACAAATTCTTCAGAGAATCAGTGCTCAATCCTTCGACAGCCACATCCAGTGAGAGTTAGAGAGCCACCTTTTCCACAGACACATCTAAGATGTAACTGCAGCCAGTACCAGCAGATTTCAACATCATCTTCCTTGTCTGCTGAGAGAGAATCCTTACAGAAACATAGATTTCAGGAAGAGCTTTCTAAAATGACCCAGAATACTGGCAGAAAATAGATTCATTGCCATGATGAAGACGCAGTTTTACTACCCTTAGAATAGCTGAATGTTGAGTTTCTGTTTGGGAGGCTTATCTTTCCTTTAGAGAGAGGCATGGGCTGAACTAAAAAATCTTGTTTGAATAGGCATCTGAAACATCTTTTTTGGATAGGATGATGATTTGACACTTCTGTCAAAACAAGGAAAGAACTTGAATCCAAATCTTCTGACACATATATTAATAGGTGATTATCAGCTGTTCTAGTTTGTGCTGTATTTCTCCTTTTCCACTCTCTCAAAACATGTTTGTAGGCAAAACACATACATAAATTCCCCAAGAATAAGAAGAACAGACGTCTGTAACAACACTTAATATCTCATTTCTAAATACTGAGCAATTCACATGTAGCTGACACTTCATTTACTGTAGGGAGTTCATAGCGTATACCAGTCCACGAAAAGTTACCTGAGTAAGCAACCCCACTGGCTAAGTTCAGATAGCAGAGGAAAGCCACAATACCTCTGAATAAGTATATTCAGAGGTATTGCATTTCGTAATATGTATTTTTTTTTTTATTTTTTTAAGACAGCCTTGTTCAGAAAATCCTGCATTAAGTGGGAGCCCAGTAGAAAATTCTGTATTGATTCAGCAGGTTAGGGTTTGATAAAAAAAGATTAAAATGTAATTCTGTAATTTTCAGAACATTACATACCTCAGACTTCTACCAGTCGACCACAAGGTGAAAGTATATGCAGAAAGATACAAGAGATCTGTAATTTGTTCCACTATGCTCTATACAATGACAGTGGTGATTAAATTATTCATTATAAACATAAAATAATGTAATAACTGAGAATACTAGAACTCAGGTAGGTAGTTACTCTTAAATCCCCTACATGAAAATGAGAGTAATACAAACTCTTAACTATTATTCTGACTCATTAAGTGTACTTAGGAGCCCTAAGTACATCCATTTCAATATAGAATACAATTAAAATGAATGTGCAATTCAATCTGTACAGTGTTTAACAATGTTATTGCTGAGTTTAACCATCATTTTACCCACATTATGTCAGGGCAAATCTGTTTTGCAGTTGGCTGTCAAACTGGTTTGCAGCAAAGACCCAGCCTGGGATTAAGAACAACATCCAGACATCTGGAACTGAATAAGTGATAAAGAAAATTCCTTGTCTGTAAGATCAAGTAGCAGAAATGGGCACAAAGGTGCAGCATTAACTTTCAGCTGCCTTGAGGCTACTGGGAGGAAAATAGTTTAGTGCTGAATAAGTTAAGATGACTGGGACAAGGGCTGCCTGCGCCAGATCAGAATTTCTGATTTAATTTGAAACACTAACTTAACCTTGCTGCCACTTGGATCTGTACCTCCTAACTGGCTACACATGCAGATGGCGTTTGCCTGATTAGATCTAGATGAAGGAGCAAGGCCATGAATTGTATAGGTACTTCACGGTATGACTGCAACTAGATGCCAGCTTCAAACATCTGTCATTTGCTAGGATGGAAGCAAAAAGCGAAGATACCTTTGTCAACATAAAGCCAGCAGGAAATGTGGTACAGCATGTCAATACCAGAAAACTGCTACAAGCCAAAGTTCCATATAACCTGAAATTCAGAATTAGTATAAGATTTTCCATTTCAAAGTGACTCAGAGCCTAGGAGGATGATCAGCAGGTAGTAATGTCAGAGCAGTTTTCCTTATGTCCTGTTCTCATTCACAGCTACAGCTACATTTCAATAACCTTGGTTGCCTCTGCTGAAAGACTAGATGTGCTGAAAATTGTACATGGTTTCAATTATTAGCAAGATACATGCAGATTTTTAGCTGACTTTGTTAATCTTTTGGCTAGGTGGAAGAACATTTAAGGTTATTCTCATGCCTTACACCAATAAATATTCTTAAATACCAAATCACATAGACTATTTATTGGCTATCTAAATGCTTAGTAGCTTATCAAAACCTTTAACAACTTAGATAATAAGCTCTTTTTGATGCTTTTTAGTTATCTTTTGTGTTTAGGTAAACACAAAAGCTAAACAAGCTGCTACAAAACTTGGTTTTGCTTGTAATGAATGCCTTCTGATCCATTTTAGGAATGTTCTATCATGGAAGAGGCACCCAGTCAAGGTCGCGAGACTCTTGTGGTATAATTCCCCAGGAGGCACCCCAGCTTGATTCAAGGCTTATTGAAACCAAGGAAAGCTTACCATTGACTTCATATGGCTTTGGTAGGACCATCGAAAGCACTGAGTAAAATATTTCTATGCTTATCATGTCCTCTGATTTTTAGTTTCATATATTATTATTTTCACATGACATTACTATAAAATAGCCTCACAAAACACGAAAAGAAGAATCACAATTTGCACTATAATAAGAGAAAGTGTGTTTATTATACTTAAAAACATCCATTCTCATGGATGTACAGAGATTAGTTAATTTTGTCACTACCATTTAGTAAGTATAACAACATAAATTGAACTTTAATCTTCTGCAGGGAAACCACCTACAGCTAGAATATTAATTTGCACTATCGGTTTTGTTATGAAATGCTGTATTATGTTCTACATATCACATGAGCCAGTTTTAACCACACAGCTGCTGAGAGCCCAGGTGCAGAATCAGTAAATTAATTTGGTCACCATAATGCTCAGTTTTGGCATGCCTAAATCTTAAGGATATGGATGCTGAGAGGAACCCATAGTCTGAAGTTTAAGCAGCCTGATTCTTTATAGGATGCTCTATCATAGTTAGATCCCAGGAAAGAAATCTGCAAATGCCAGCACACCAGTTGAGGATCACAAAATGTAGCCAACAGGAAAAATGAAGAGAAGAAAACAGAAATCCAAAAAGTTATAAAACTGGAAATCAGAAATGCTGCTCACAGCAGAACAGAAGAGAGATGGTTTGATCTTAGAGGAACAGCTCATACAAATTCATACCAGATTTCACATAGCCTGAGTGTCCAGCCTCAAAATGCTAGCATAGAGGTCAGAAGGAGCACCTGGTTCAGCTTTCCTCATGAGAACAGACTCTGCATGCAGGATACCCTGCTGTGGGAGGGTAACCTGCTGTGGCTTGGGAAGTATCACCTCATTCTATCCCCCTCAAGTCATCACTGTCACACTGCAGATCTTGGCTACTTGAACCTTACAAAATCATCTGGCCTGCCAATATTGCTGAGAGAGATTGAAACTTGATAGATACTTCTGAAGCATCTGAAAGTGCAGTTTCATTGCACTGGCTATACTTGAAAAAAAAACATGAGCCGCTGCAAAAAACCCTCAACCTTGTATCTCTCAATGAAAGGAAGCTGTATGACAGAGCTGGTTTGTGCTTCGATAAAAAGACATTGCACCTCTGCCTAAACAGAAAATGTGTCCCAGGCTCAAACCAAGGCTTATGTGCCTGAGTTGGTGCTGAGGTGGTATATAGGAACTGCCATCTCCAACAGAATCTGCCCAAGGGCTATTTATCTCAAAACCAGCTAAACCCTACTGCACTTGAACTGGTCCTCAGGAGCTGCTCTATTAGGAGCCCACTAACATGTTAGCTTCTGATTTAGTTGTCCCACTTCAATGGATATACTGTCTGGGAGACATTAGGGCCTGAGTACCTAGATGCATGTTTGGGTATGAAGGAATATCATAACACTTATATAAGATACATTAACATATTACAGACAGTTCCTAATTTAACATAGTCACAGAAGAGTCTGAAATTTGATCTTATAAAACATTGGTTTTCTTTCCCATTGTTTAGTTACTACAAGCATTAAGATGTGACCTTAACAAAGACAGCAAGAAGTCTCAAAACTAACATCTAATCCAACGCCGCTCAGAAGACATTAGAGACATTTTGCTTGATATTAGCTTGTACTTCAGTCCTACAGCACAAGCGGAATGTCAAATGAATCATTTTTACACCTTTCCCTTGAAAAATCCACCACAATCCGCACTTCGCCTTTAACAAACTGCATCTTCCTGAGAAAGCCATTCCATCAAAAAGAATTCAACCAAAATGTCTCTCGTTTTCTTCCCCATAAAAATGTGCATTAGAAAATTTTCAGTGGATTTCCTACATCTATTTTTTGAGAGAAATAGCATGAATTTAATTTATATTTTTTCTTTTAAAGAAAGACCATTCTAAACTCAATTTATTTCTTATTGATTGGCTGTAGTGTAGTCACAGTGTCCCCACTTCAAATAGAATTTAAAATATTTCTTTCTACAATGGAGTTTTGTCAAAAAATAATGAAAGTTTTTCTCACTTCCCTTCCAGAACTCTATTAACATGATGTTTTTTCACCTTACAATCGTTTATCTAAAATGATTATTATGGCAATAACTCACTGAGGCAAGATATGAGGATAATAGGATATATTTAAAGAGTAAATAGCATGTATTTGAAGAGTGAAGCATACTTTGAATACACTATATGAAAAGTGTATATTTGAAGAGTGCATCTCTTAGCAGTCAAAGAGGTGGCTGCTGTTTAATATGGCTAGGTCTGATATCATGTAATACAAAGCCTGTCCATCTGATCTCAATAGCCTGCTTCATTTTAGTTGCTCCCACAGAGGCACAACCAGAGCTCCCAGAACCTGACAAATTGCTAGGCATCACTGGCTCACCTAATCTGGTCTGCTGATATTCTAATTAGGCTGTAGAAGACTTTCTAGTTTCCTAGCAGTTAAAGAGCTGGCTGCTAAAAGGTGCAAAACCACAAATGTCTAAGCCTGATGAGATCTTTAAGGTTCTGGGACAAAAGGAGTAGTGGAGGCCAGTGGAAGCTGGATGGTATGTTTCAAATCTTTGCTGGGGTCACATAGAAAAAAGCAGAGAGCCCAGCACAGTTCTTAAACATGCCTTATTTGTCTTACAGTTAGTTGTTTATTCCTTTTCTAGATACAGGCATCAAACTTTGCCATGAGAAAAGACTTTGTCCCTAAAGCTGTGTGAAATGGGTGTTCTGGGCTGGATTTCTCCCAGCAGATAGTATAGAAAACCCAGCCAGCATGAGAATGAATGGCTGAAAGTAAGTGTTCAGCTGTCCTCAGCAAATTCAATTACTTCAGCCAATTTTTGCAAATATTCAGCTGTGGTTTCTGCCAGAGTCAGTGTGAGTAGGGGGATAAATTTCCTTCCAACTTAGTCAGGTCACAAAGGCAAGTCCCTGAAGCATCTCCATCAGCTCTGGACCCACAAAGTCTTGCCCACAACCATGCTGTCATTCCCTGTGTTTCTAGCATACTACATGGCTTCTTTGTAGGTCCACAGATAGTGGTGTTTTCTGGGAAGCGCAAGTTGCTAAAGCCCTTTGCACCTCAGTTGGGTGTCTGAAAGCTCCAGGACATGATGGAGCCTCAGAAATCAGTCGTTGATTTTAATATGGCTAAGTCTGATATCATGTAATACGAAGCCTGTCCATCTGATCTCAGTAGCCTGCTTTATTTTAGATGCCCACACAGAGGCACAAACATAGAGCTCCCATAACCTGACAAATGGCTGAGCATCGCTGATTCACTTAATCTGGTCTGCTGATATGCTAATCAGGCTCTAGATGATTTCCTAGTGTTTTATCCAGCTGGAAAGGGATCCAACCAGGATGATAACTATTGAAGATCTGTCTTCCAAAATCCCTGTTATTAGCCATTGGTTTCCTACCCTGTCACTGATTGCCTGTGAGCCTCACAAGATCTTGTTGAGCCAGGAAGAACTGACCACACTCCATGGTCATCCTGACTGCAGGACAGCAAGGACTGGTTAAGCAGTCAGCTCTGCTGGTACCAAGTATTCATAACTTGTGCAGTCCATCAGTGTCCATTTGTAGGATAAAATGAGGATCTTACACATTGCATTTAAATCAGGCACAGGCTTAATCTGAAGAAGTTAAATACATAATTCATCAAGTAACAATGCCTTCAGTCCCCAGGGTACTCTGCCCAAGAGTGTTAAGAAAATCTGGGTACAGTGAAAAGAGTAAAGGCATCACTGTCAAGCTAATTCAGCATTTCAGTGTCTTTCTAAAGTAATCCAATGGTTTGTTATGTGGCTGTCCTTCGGACTACATTTTCTTTTCATTCTTGTCCCTATGAACTGTATTTTATTGTGGTTAAAGGTTTGTTGTCTAGAGTACAGAGATTATTAAACAAAAGTTGCAAACTTAGGTACTGCTTTAGGTGTTGGTAATAAGCAAGTGAATAAACACTGGGGAAAAAAACTCCAACTGTTTTCATTTACTTTGGTGCAAATTTTAATTAAAATTATTTCATATCAATTACCAGAAGCAACTAAAATCTTTTCATTAAAGAGGAATTTTTAACATGAGAATTCCCCTCAGCATTCCCTCAGTTCTGTTTTTGCTGATAAGAGCCATTCTGCTATGTCAATCAGCTGTTTTCCAGTCCCTCTCTATTTGAAAGCTGTGATACCAAAGGCATGCATTTTCTCACTGCTTTCCCTGGAAGATTCTTACAAAAACCTTTATTAAAAATGACTGTAAATAGGCATGTACTACAGGAGAGAGAATGTTGGCATTGTACAGCCTTAGATGAAAGGGAAAATGCAACACCTGGTGAGTCTTAAGAAATTCAGTTATAATTTTTGTGTTCTTCCTAGGTTTGTTTCAGAGACATGTCTTTCACTGTACCTTTTCATCATATCACAAGATGTAAGGAGAGGGTATTTGGTGCTTGCATGTTTATCCTTAACTAAAACAGTGATTAAGGATCAGCAACAAGTAAATTACTATGCCCAAGCACTGAAGGTGAAAGACCACTGATATGCAAGTGACTCCCTAGATATCATCATTGATTTAAGGGAGATTGAGGATGTCATGGTTTAACCTCAGGTGGCAACTCACTCAGCCGATGGCTCTGCCCCCTCATCCCAACCCCATGGATGGGAAGGAGAACTGGAAAAAGGTTAAAGTGATGGGTTGAGATAACAGTTCAATAATAATAATATAACAAAGAGTGGGAAGAGACAGGAATAAAACTTAAAGGGAAAAACAACCAAGTGATGCACAATACAATTTCTCACCACCCACTGACTGATACCCAGCCTAACCTGAGCAGTGATCTGGGCCTTTCAGGTAACTCTCCTCAGTTTAGATACTGAACATGATGTGCTTTGTTATGGAATACCCCTTTGGCTAGTTTGGGTCAGGTGTCCTGTCTCTGCTTTCTCTTGGTTTCTTGTATCCCTCCTCACTGGTAGAGCATGAGAGACTGAAAAGCCTTTGATCAGGGTACATACTGCTCAGCAACAACTAAAACACTGGTGTGTTATCAGCATTATTCTCATACTAAAGCTAAAACACAGCACTGCACCAGCTACTAGAAGGAAAATTAACTTTATCCCAGCTGAAACCAGGGCAAAGGGCCATCACACATCAAGAATCAAAGGAGAAAAACTTTACAGGAATTAGTTGCCTGAAGGGGAAAAGATAACGGAAACTGGGCATAAAATGTCCGCCTGAAGCAGCTATTTATGTCCATCTGTCCTCTTCTTACGGAGCTAAGGAAGGGTAACATGGATAAGAACAGGTGTCTGCACTTCCTTTAATACCTACAAATAAGCATTTGCCTTCAAGACAGACAGAAGTACAGTCCCTTAGTGGGCAGTGTAGTGGGTGATGGCAGTGCTAAGGGAGTAGTGGGACCTAATAGGAGAGAGCTAATGCTCTTTCCCAGACAAGGTGCCAGTTTCAGACTCTGTGTGTGGTCTGAAAGACTTAACATAGCTTTTAAAGTGGCAATACAGCTCACTTGCTGAACTCTGAAACACAGAAATTGAGACTTGCTGGTAGTGCAATCTACAGTGGAGGATGAAGCCAGGGCTGTGACAGATAGGTTATGCTGCTTTTTCACAGGAAACCTACTGTCTTCATCCAGTTTCTGGGAGGATGTCCAAAGAGCTAAGGTAAGGCACTTATCTTGAAAATACTTGTGTGTGTTCAGCTGATGTGAGCAGAGCTCTGTTGTTCTGGTGCACCATTCACCTGCTTCAGGTAGGTATGGGACTAAATTGAATGTTTTTAAGATGGAGGCATGCAGAAAGACTGCTGGTTTCAATTTCCCATTCTGCTGTAACACTGAGCAGGCTGCTAACATCTCTGCTTCATTTTCCCTTCTATAAAAGGGGCAGCTATCTGAGGATTAGTTAGTGATTGCATACCTGAGCAGAAGAAAGTACATCAGGGAGGATTAAAGTATTAACTCTTTTCTACATAGTACATCAAAATGCCGAAATCCTTTTAATCCATTCAAATGCATGATTGAGTATAGCATAGGGATGAATCAAAGCAAAAAAAAAAAAAAAAGAAAAAAAAAACCAGCACCAGTTTTTGAGGCTGTATTTTTAATTCAGAACATTGAGCTCTTTAAAGCATGTGGACAATTAACATGAACCAGCAGAGCTGGCCCAAGTAGGAGGTTTTCCATCCTGATGCACCATCTGCAAGAACGGGTAAAGCATAAATGCAGCCCACATTGTTCCAGCAAAAGCTTACCATAGAGAGAAATAACAAAGGTTCATCTCTATAACCTGGTCAAGTGTACACAAATACAAGCAAAGCATAATCTTGGGATGTCATGAAGCAAATTTTTATGGATTCATTCAGCCTAAGCTGAGAAAAGTGTAAAATATTTCGACTGTTGCTAAGGGGTTTCTTGATGTCAATGGAAGTATACAGGGCTGTACTGCTATCCCAGAGCCAGGAAACTTCACTGCTCCTCATAACTTCACTCTTTGGACAAGAACCAGTGTAGCTCTGATCACGGAAATTGTAATTATGGCAGTCAGGACATAACCAGTATCCCCCAAAGGCCCTTTGCTCTGCTTTCATTCCTTATGCAATTGTTTCCCTCATAGAAGCTTTGCACTTTCTTCAAAGGAAACTCTGGATAAATGTTCAACATCATTTGCTGAAATATTCCCTTGCTTTTTGGTTATGAGTTTCCTGGATTTTCTTTTGCAGCCTTTTTTTTGCATCCCAGTTGCGGGCCCACTGAGGTGTCCAGTGTTCCCACTCTATAACAGCTCATCCATTGAAGTCCTTATCTGAGATGCAGTAGTTAAAATCATGGCCATTTTTTTCTAGATGAGTTTGCAAACTGAAGTTCTAGAGTAAGCCATCATTAACAGGGACTTCCTGTGATGTGTCTGCCCTCTTACTTTAGCTAGTGGGCTTCTAAAACTATATGGAACATTTTCAGGTTCAGTATGACATTGCACCTCAGGGAGCCCAGGTCTGTTGGCCATTCCAAGTGCCTAGGAAAGGCTTGCTCTCCCACACTGGTGGCCGGGCTGTTTTCATAGCATGGGAAGTCCAGATGAGTGAAATGTGCAGTCATGCTAGGGGCTGAAGGGTGAACGATGCAAAACAGTGTCCATTTTCAGGCAGTACTTACATGACTTAAGAGACAACATTAGGTGGATCTCCCAGTTTGTCTGTAGAACATAACAAAAGAGGCATTATTAGCTATTCCATATACAGCTATATGAATTCATATTAACCACTTCTAAGGTATCTATCTTGCTAACACAAGTGAGCACAATCTAACTCAAAGAAAAGGGGAAGATTCCCAGCTGAAGTAAGTCAGTGTAAGTCTATGGAAGTCAGCATAACCACAATTGTACGTCTCATCAATCAAAGTCTTACTGAAATCACCAAGGATACTGCCATTACTTCAGTGAGGCACCAAGATGTCTTAGGGGCCATGGCTGTTGCAGTTAAGAGGCTGATGAAGAAATGGTTTCCTTATTCTTCAAACTTTCTCAATAATAACAAAGGTAACAATAAAATCAAACCTTGGCTTTTATAACCATCTTCACAGCTTCATGAACATCCCTGACCTGTCTAGTACAGTGCCGGCCAGAGATACACCAAATAGCTCTAAACAAGCACACATATTTCACTGTCACTGTGCAGTACCATAAAGGGATGCAAGTTCAAATCCCCAACAGCAATAAAGCAGAACCATGAGCTATTTATTAGCCTGACTGCACTATCACACAGAGCTAGCACCTTCCAGACCAGCTCTGATAGCTCTGCATAGCACTGCACTGTACAATGTGGACTTTGATGCTAAGGCCTGTGGCCACTGCTACAAGCAGAATCATTAGTCACAACGTTCCTGCCATTATGCGTTTATTAAGCAGAAAAGAACCAGATACACAGCAAAACCTACATACTTACGTTATTGGTAAAAGAGTCCTACACATCCTCCAACTCCAGGCTCACCCCTGCATTCCAAACCCTGAGGAAATCCCACACAATCAACCTGTACAATCAGCCATCAGGGATGATCATGGATTTGTATGCAAGTCCTGCTTGCTTTTCTTCTTCCTTAGCCCTTGCCTACCTATTTAACTCTCCTGGGGTAGTGAGCTGCTGGGGGTGATGCTCATGCATGTCATATGGGCAGCTAGACTATTACATATACTGATGGGAATACAGCATCTATGTTATCCTTCCTTTCTCTTGAAACAGAAAAACTATCAGGAATATCTATACTTCTAAGGTACTTCTATGGACTCCCCACTCCCCCATTTCTTTGCTATTTTAGGGTAGGACTAGCATGACCTAATTTCAGGTACTTGCAACAAAAACATCAACATTCAAGGTAGCCAATCTGGGTACATTTAATAAGACATGGATGCTTTTAGGATACAGTCATCTGACAGTTTGAGACATCAGAGTGCTCTGAAGTGTCCAAGATGTGCCTGTTCCTCCTGCTGACCAGGCAGTCAGTCCATGGACTGGCGCAATATGGAGTAGACACTGCAGAACTCAACATTTCCTCAGAGAAATCTCACACCAAGAGATTCACAATACTTTGTGAATACTTTTAGTGAAGAGGAGACCCAGGTTTTCAAAACCACTACCCACACATCCACAAGTACCATAACGGCATTAATGGGATTAATGAAAATTAGCCTGATTTGCTGAGTATCTTGGCATGGTATATGAAAGAATTCATACCAAGAATTCAAACCAGCAAAGCCATTCAGGGCTTCTCAGCAAGCTGAATTTTCTTGCCAGAAGGCTTTCCAGCCAAAGCTGGAAGATGGTGGGCTTGCTCTTGTGAGGAGACAACCAATGGAAAGACAAGCTTTAGAGAGTCAGGCTTACTGCCTCATCACCCCAAAGGGATGGAGAGAAGGGAGAAGGTGCTCCTGCCAGCCCAGCAGCTCTGCCCTTTACACCAGCCCCTGAATGTGCTTCTGGCTTTCCAGAAGGGCTCCAGGGAGGCAGCAGCAGTGGTGCCCAGCTGTTTGCTCTACTTTGCTGACAATCAGCTGGGAAATGCAGAGACCTTGCTGAGCTGGAGCATCATCGCTGAGCACTGCTCTTACAGCTCACAGAGAACCAGAGCTGTAAGAAAATCCTGACAGAGGGCAGCAAATTCCTACAATTATTTTTTTCTTTCATACTGCAGCATGTGACTCTAAATTGCAGCTTCTTGAGCATGCCCCTGCTGTGAGAGCTGTACCAGCACTCTGCCCCTCTGCTCCCATGCCTGTCACAGTCTGGTTCAGGGAGGTGTCACTAGCTGGGCTGGGGATATCCCACAGGTGATTTACCTCAGGTTTTAGGGAGCACTGTACCCATGCCCTGGCGCACCTCATGGAGTTGCACCCTTGGGCAGGGAGGGCCAGTGCTGCCCACCCAGGCTGTGCCAAAACCCATGGAACTCACCAGAGCTTGCTCCTCCTGCGGTCTGCCTACTGGTGGGAAGTGGGAAGGGTCAGCACTGCCCTGCACCATGGGTCTGCACATCCCTCCTCAGGCAGGGCTGTGGTGTAATTACCCCCATGCTTTACTGAGTGCTGGATATATTGATTTGCTGCCCCCAGACTCTCTGAGCTGACACATGGGAAATGCAGTATCAGCAAGCTAATAATAGTAATAATAATAATAACAACAATAATAATATCACTATAGGTTATTGAAGACTGCAGGGAAGTGGCAGACTGCCCTGCCCCCTGAGAAAAACCTGTCATGAAGGACTTAACGCAGAAATATACTCATAGTTCCTCTATTGTTAAGGAGGAAACAGTTATTGGTTTATATTCTGTGTGAGGGCAAATCACTGAGATTTGCTGACTTCTGATTTTATTCCATTTGACGCATTTAGTCACCACGCAAGCACACCCATGCTCCAGCTGGGAACAGGCTCTGATGTCACTTGTTTGCAGCATGCACAAAAGATGTCCTGTGCCCAGGCTCTGCTCAGTATTTTGCTTTTCCTCCAGACCTTTCACATTTGCTTCCTCTTTTTGCTAGGTATTTCTTTCATTTATATCTGTCATAGTTGACAAACTCCAGAATGTAGGTGCCCAGTTATACCTTTTCTGCTAATTATATTTTTCTCTGAAAACCAAGGCAACACAGAGACAGCCCATGTTGGCGTCCAGCTGACAGTGAAAATCCACAGTGGGCAGCAACTTCCAACAGAGAGAAAGCAGAAACTATATGTCTTTATTAGACATCAAACAGCTTCAGCTAAGACTAAGCAAAACTGGATTAAAACATTAAAACAAGCAGTTCTGAGCTGAATAGATGCAAGGGAAGTACTTGAACCAGATCACAGGATACTGCTGGGGAAAAAAAAAAAAAAAAAAAAGGAAAATCTGGCTAAAGGATAAGAAAACAACTAAGCAATCATCAGGTAATATAAGCCCTGTATCCCTCTCCCCCAGTTCACCTAGAGCTGAAGAATGCGCTCTCAAGCTTCGTCATTTCTTTTGTAACAAAAATCCTACTGCAGTGACATTACACTACTGATATCAAGGGATTAGAAAAATTACAAATGATTACTAAAGACAATGATCTTTCCTCCTTTCTGGTTAACACTGTAACAACGTGACATTGATGCAGTGACACCTTGATGAGCTTAAACCAAGCTGTTTCAACAGGCAAGCCAATCACCAAATACCTTATCAAAGACATGCGGGGGTTTTGAAAAACAAAACAAAACAAAAAGAATTTTCACACCCACAGAGCTCCAATAAAATCCCTGGATTGTTGACTTTTTATCAGCAAAACCAAAGCTGATACATTCAGAGTCTGATGGCCTGGAACTAGTTTTGTCCAGTTGAAGTCATGCTGTCAGCATCACACCTTGCTCTCTGTGATGGGTCTGGATCTGGAAACAATATGCTTGGAGGCTGGTGATAAAGGACATGAGAGCTGCACAGCTTGCAGCAGCCCCAAGGAGGATGATAAAGGAGGATGATAAAGGAGGATGCATGATACATAGCTACCATCCTCCACCTACCCTCATATGGATGGTGACTTATTAGACCAGGGCATCCTTTACAGATTTGCCTCGATAAGATTCTGCAGAATATCTGTTATTAAATGCAGGGGACTGAATATGCAGCATAATGAACACTAAAAATGGAGCAGGACCTCACCCCACAATGATTTGACTGACGGCTTGTCAGAGCCGAGATTCAAACCCCTTTAGTACAGCGCTTTCTTGAGCCTAACGAAGGCGCTGGGAACCCTGCGCACCGCGCGCTGCAGACACCACCGCAAGGCCACGTCCTTCGCACGCAGCGCGGACGGCGCGGCCAGGAGGCGCCGCGTAGCGGCAGCGCCTCATGCTGCGCACCCGCCCGGCACGGCCGCGGGGAGCGCGGCGGCTGCTCCCGCCACTCACTGCGCGCGCTCGTAAGCGCCTCCCCCGTGCCCACCCGCCCGGTGGCGGTGCTTGGTTGCGACGGGGCGAGCTGTGCGCTGTGGTCGCTGTTCACCCCTTTCTGTTACGCGCACGTAGTGCTGGGATCCACGTCCCTCTCTGCCCAGGCTTTGTCTTTCCGTCCGGCTGTCAGTAGCCGTTTGGTATTCAGCTGCCACAGGGCTGAACCGAGCCCAGACACAAGCCTGTAAATGCCACATAAGGGAGCTGTGGAAATGAAACCTTAGACTCCTGCCATGATGACACAGTGGCATCTGAAACAGAGGGCGATGAGACCTCACTGTGGTAGTGTAGTGTAGACATATGCCAAGATCAACCCAACAACATCTTTACAGTACCCCTAAAAGAAACTACGTGCTTTCCAGGTGGTGGTTGCCCAGGCGCAGCACATAGCTGAAAGGCGAGGGACTGCTGGAGGTGCCTGGAAGCTAAATAAAAATGCTCTTAAAGCATTGCTATGAGATGGAGTGCAGCGATAGCTGGAATAGCAGCATTACACAGTGCCATATTGCAATGTTTTTGTCTTCTAAAGTCAGCCAACAAAAGTATCACTGGGGAATAAGAGGAGAATGTTAAAGCCTGAAAGCAGAATGATTCTAATAAGATGTGCATTCACATTAACCACTGAGTTAAAGGTGAAACCCTGCTCTTGAGTATACCTAACAGGTTAGTTTGTACTTCTTTGCCCACATGTATTAGTCTTCATCTAGAAAGTTATGGAGCTGGTCCTGGCTTGATAGTTCTATCAGAGCTACTGTTGCTGCAAGCTCTGAGGAGACACCACCCCCTTCCTTTACCTTTCTCATGTAAACAGCTAGAAATCTATACCAAGTCCTCCACCCTTTCCTCCTTGAAGTTACCAATTGATAACTCTTTCCAACCACCGGAAAACATACGTACTACTCAGACTTAACCCTCAGAGGAAATGGTTTCATGAGCCCTGCAGGTCTCCGCCAGCACTGCTGCCTGGTGCTGGGCCTGCTGTCACTGGGTGCCAATGGCCACCAGGTCCCATCCTGGTTGTGCTCTGCACACCACAGGGCGTGCTGACCCCGCAGGGGTGGCCTGTGCATCAGGGAGGGCTGGAGAAGCTGGCAGGGACATTTCCTACACCTGGCCTATGCAGTCCAGCAGGCATCAGCAGCAGGCCATGGCCACCACGGTCTGAACACCACAGTCCCCAGAGGCTTCCCAGCTGTCCCTGCAGGGCTTTGGGCACCAAGCCACATCCACAACCATTCCAGTCCCTATCCCTCTCTGCGGGCCTCTCAGGAAGCCCTTCTTGTTGCTGCGAAACTGCTGAAGCAAAAACAGCTCCAGCACTGCAGTGCAGTCCCTAGCAGAACCTGTGCACTGCTGCTTCCCTCCTGGAGCCAGCAGCTTGGGCTGCCCGCTGCTGCTACCCACTGTGGCAGTTGGGTGCCGAGAGGCTCTGCAAAGGGCAGGGCTGGATGGACCCACAGCTCAGGAAAGGGTGCAGATGGTGCCAGGCGCTGGCCCTGGCCTCTCGCCTCAAACAGCTCCAAGATGCACAGCTGGAAGAGGCTCCTCCACAGCAGCAGTCCATTGAGAGTGGCTTCTGCAGGTGGCTGCTCCTCGCTGCTCTCCCAGCACAGCTTGCTGAGGACATCCTGGACCTCACCACAAATCGCACTGCTGCTCCAGGCTCCCCTCGCCACCTCCTTGGCCAGCTGCTGCTGCAGGCTCTGTGCCTGACGGGTGCTGCTGGTGCAGCTTCTCCTGCAGCTCACACCGCTCAGCCTCCTGCCGCTGCTGCTAGGTGAGCTCCCGCAGCAGCTGCAGCTCCCATGCCTGCCAGCTTTCTGGCAGGTACTCTTGCCAGAGCTGCTCTCACTGCTCAGCTGAGAGTGCCGTCAGGGCACCTGGTGTGACATGTCTTCCCTGCCTTCCTTCCTCCTGCAGGCATTTGGGGAATACCTCCAGCCACCTGAGAATATAGCCATTGTCCTCATGGCCACTGAGACCATAGAATCATAGAAGCATAGAATAGTTAGGGTTGGAAAGGACCTTAAGATCGTCTAGTTCCAGCCCCCATGCCATGGGCAGGGACACCTCACACTAAACCATGTCACTCAAATCTCTGTCCAGCCTGGCCTTGAACACCGCCAGGGATGGAGCATTCACAACTTCCTTGGGCAACCCATTCCAGTGCCTC
>WYDI02037438.1:34221-64140 GCA_009867235.2 Psittacus erithacus | reverse complement strand
CATTCCAGTGCCTCACCACCCTCACAGTAAAGAACTTCTTCCTTATATCTAACCTGAACTTCCCCTGTTTAAGTTTTGAAGCTGTTAACCTTGTCCTATCGCTACAGGCCCTGATGAAGAGTCCCTCTCCAGTGCTAGTCTGAAAAGCATTTAGGCAATTTTCAAGCTCATTTTTAGTGCCTAAACATTGTGCTGTGCAGGGCACTGCTTTCAGGACTTTCAATATTGCTACGGTACGGGTTTTGATAACAAACTGTGAGAGAGCACAGATAAAGGTTGCTGATAAAAGGCACCTTTTCAAACACATACAGACTGAAAATAAAAAGCCTTGCTAAAGTTCTCTCCATTAAAACAACAACAAAAGGCCTTGATGAGACACACTGAGCAGAATCTGCCTGTAGAATTTTTATTAATTACTGATCTACACTATTGTCTAAATGCACTCTTCATGGGATCAGAACACATCATGTGCTTCGTAATGCAGACATGGTATGCTGGGATTTGTGCAACCATGTTTCTAGAGCAAGCAGCCTTTATTTTAACCTGCTGTGGCTGGGAACATGTGTGGCACAGGGAAAGGGAGCCCACACCAGGCAAGTAGCTAACTGGCTGGGAGACCAGCTGTGCCAGGATCAGGGTTTGCTTTTCAGCCTTCTTGCAGGCCAGTTTTGACTCTTCCTGTTTGTTCTTCACAAAGTGCCACCCTGCTTGTAGCTCTGCACTGCCACTGCAATAGTAGCATCTTTGTGTATGGTCAAAGCAGTTCTGCTGAGAAATCAGGACTTGTGCTTATTTCTCTCCTCAGAGGATAAGGAAACCAGGACCAGGTGGAAGCACTATGACTAGGCAGAGCACCGAGTTAACTAAGAGAACGTGTTATATTTTCTGGAGCACATGGACACAAATAAGTGGAGCCTAGCTGCAGGCCAGCACAACTCCACACAAAGACAAGATCACACAGACTGAGAGAGGAATCACACAACAACTGCTGCAGCGTAAGTTACTGTAGTGCAAAATTACTCCAGGCTCTAGGAGGAGTCCAAGCCATCAATAAATTCACCAGTCAAGCTAACATCAGCAACTGCAGATCCTTCTATGTCAGTGCAACAGGGTTTGCACTGGTATAAATACTGTGCGCCGCTGCATTCAGAGACAGGAAAATATGGAAGGAAGAGAAACAAAGGGCAGAAACAGAGATGGCCCTAAAAGGGAACTTACTTTCTTACAGAGCAATCCTGAAAGCAACAATAAGGTACTAAACAATAAAGCACAGCTAAGCAGATCATTGCTACAGAAGGTCACAGTCTACCTTCCCCCACAACCACCCTCAGTGGGAGGCTCATTGTGGAGCAACAGATGCAGAGCCAAATTGATAGCCAAACCTGGGGGATCTGCCCATTTCCCTGGGATGGATCTGACATCCCTGGCTCTTGGGATGAAGACAAAGGGTGAGGGAACAGAAATATTATGATTGCCGTTCTACAGAGGAGAAGAAACAGCAGTGCCGTTAAGGTTATCTGCACAACAGAACAGTTTTATCAGTACCAGAATAGCAGTGTGCTATCCTGCAAAGCACGTCTAGCAAGGACAGAGCTATTTCAGTAAAACTGGAATATCTTTTGTTAGCAGTGTAACACCCTCCTGAATGCGGTGAGGAGTGATGCAGCCACAAACAATGCTTTTGACAGTTTTAACACTCACTAGCCCAGAAGCTCCTTCCCACTTGCACACTGTGTTAACTCGGGATAGCAGCCTTTCCCTTTCCTCACTGATAGAGCTGGATTGGTCCACCTAATTCAGACTTTCTGTGTGACCTGGTACAAAATATTTAGGGTAGAGCTCTACCAGAGTGCTGCTGGAGTGGGAGAGGTGTACTTTCCCACCAGTTACAGTCACTGACTCTTCCCTTCCCACCTTACCAGGACAGCAGGAGCACCAAACACAGCAAATGCAAAGGATTTTGGCTTTGCCCTCACTATTTGGTCCAGCTGTGACTCCTCTCCCTGAAGCCCCAACTTTCATTGTGCTGATCCTGCTGAAAAGCCTCCAGGCAGCTCAGTTTGCTTTGTTATCCCAACTAGCATGGCTCTGCAAGGAAGAGCTCCAGCAATACTTGGAAAAAGGGAAAAAAGGCCATCTGTCACAACTGCTCACTCTGAGTAAATCATTCAAGCAGCATCAGCAGAGCTCTTTTGCTGTCTGACATACATCTCCCACAGGAGCTTTAGCCAACAGGATTATATTGACCATTGCTTTTCAAGAAGAGACTAAGTTTCCCAGAATTTGGGAATTGTTAGCCTGTGACAAATAAATCGCTGGCATCTCACTTGTTTTAATACCAGTGGGAAAATTGGCCTTTTTACAGCAGATGAAGAAAAGATTATGAATTAGATAAGAAGAGAGGAAACAGGTTACAGGCAGCTCAATCCTTTCCTAAAGAAATCTCTGGCAAAATACAGATTCTTCAGATGATTAGATGGCCCTTCCTTTACTGTAATGTCTGAAGGTGTGCTCACACCCCCTACTTGGAGAGCTTAATTTAGGAGTTATAACTATTACATTCAAATTAGTCATGAGTGATTCAGACTGCTCAGACTTGATTCCTCAGACAATGGAGATGGAGTTGTGACAGGCATTAGGGTATGAGCAGCCTGAACATGGCCTCACACTCCCTAGATGTGTTCTCCTGACACCCCCTTGGAGTGGGAAGCACCATTTCCACTCACAGACAGGAAAAGATGCCTTTGTCTGGAGCATGCTACCAACAAGCTGCTTCCACCAGCTTATCTCGATTTTGCCAGAATTTACTTTGGCCCAGAGCTGCCCTTTTTCCACACAAAATCCTCACTGAACTACTGCAAGCATTATTCAGTGTAATTCTTTTTCACTTATGGAAAGGTCATAAGCCATCTTATACTGATAAGTGCAGATATTTTAAGGCAAAAGGGAATTTAGATTTTTCAACAATGGGGATTTTAACATGTACTGCTTGCCAATTTAATGAGCACACCCAAGAAATATGACTCAAGTCTTCATGTTTCTTGAAGCTAGGAACTGTCTTGTCTGCTAAACGTGCCAGAGTTTTCCATAGATGTGACTTTGCTGCTATTTTTGCTCTCCCTGCATTACCTTGAATTAGATTGCAGGCACAATGCAACCTAAATACATATACACAAAGATATAACCTTTTTCTTGGCATGCTATGGAATTAGGGAAAGTGACATTAGTTTTATTTATTCACTTCTTTTCACACTGAATTTCTGGCATTTTAGCAGATGACTCCCCACAAGAATGTTCTTTCGATCTCATTCAATCCCCAGCCCACCTCTCTTGACTGCAGCAAAGGAAATTTCAGTGTCTAAGCAACTATTCCTCTTCCCTGGAAGTGTCAGACATTTTGAGCCACGTGGAGAGATAAAGAGCCCTTCTGCTGATTCATTTAGCAGCCAGATCAGGTGGGTTTCCTTCGGTCCAACACAAGGCTAGAAAAAGGGCTAGGAAAAGCTAAAGGGGCAGGGAGGAAAGGGGGGAAAACCAGGGCTCTCACAGAAGCCAGTTCAGGAAGGAACTGGTCCTACTATTTGTTCTTGCAAATATTCAACATGCAGAAATTCAACATTCAAGACACCAAGATTTAACCCCATCAGAGAGCTTACATGAAGGACTCAAGAAAAGCAAAGGTCAGACACTGCACATCTGAGAACAACCTCTGGCCCTTTGAGCTTTTGCCTTGAAATCCATATCCAAGATGTCAATAACCTGAGAAGTATTTTATTGTGGAACTAGGCAAAGAAAGGAGCAGTGAAGAGGCGCTTAGATGTATACCAAAATCTATCACAGGCTTCCTGCAAATATCTTAGTGGCACAGTTCTGGATCTATTTATGCAACCAGGTCCCTCACTACAGCAAGAGGTAATAGTTAACTGTTTCCAAAAGCAATGTTGACTCTTAACACATTAGGTATCTTGGGAGGCTGGATCCTTGGACCATAAAGCCTGGATTCAGAGAGACATGTAAGAATCTGTTTTGCTGATTTGCTCATAGACCTTTGTGAAACCTTATCTCAGCCATGAGCTTGACTGACAGTCAGTATACAAAGCAATATCAACACAAAATGATAACGAAGATCAGTAAGTACTACAAAAATAAACTAAGAACTTACTCAGATAAAGTTAAGAAATCCACATCAACTGCTAGGACCCTGTTCTTTCTATTGTTTTCGCACACAGCTGTATGCATAGCAGTGCATTCCCAAGAAAAGGAAAACCAGCAAGAATACTCATGGAAGTCTGTATTCTCATGAACATTTGCACCCGAATAGCAGATACTGCCATCTCTGAATGCTTTCTGTAGGCCTGGGAGTAGAACTGCTCTCAATGGGATTTAAGGGACCCAATGCACACCACAAAGTTTCTCTTTGCAGGTCTTCTATGTTGCCATATCCTGGCATGACTCTTCTGTGGAGCAGTACCTTTCCAGGCAATTTTTTACAGTATTTCTAGGTTTATATTATTATCTAAGTAGGATTTTAAGCTTGTTGGAATAGTACTGCCTGATTTTGTCTATCCCTGAATCACCATAAACTGTTTCAGTATCACAAAAATAACAACTCAACTGATCTATATGCAACCTGTATTATGTGCCCTGTCAGTTCTATTGTGGATGCACAAATAACGACTTTGTATCTTGCTGCCACAGTATAATCTCAAAAGCACTCAGAAAACATACAGGATTTGTCAATACAAAGTTTTGTGCTCCAAGAAATAGTGTTTGAATTGTAACGTTCAAAGATGAAGAAGATATTTGGGTACAAACAATTAATGGAAATACCTCAACCATTTCACTGGGAAGCATGATTCATTCTTATTAAAATGAATTTGCTACTAGTAAATATATTGCTAAATCTTACCTGAAAGCTACTTTCTAATGCAACTTCTAGAAACAGGAATTGCACCTCATTCTTCTGGGCAAAGATGGGACTTGGAACACACCAGGGAAAACATCTGGGTTTAATGCCAGACACTGAAATGACATGCTGAGAGACAGGTTAATTCACATTCTATTTCTGCGGTCCATCTTCTGATCTGTGCAATGGACCCTTGCTTCTCTCATGAATGATCGCCACAAAACTGACTTCCAGGTGAAAGCAGTGCTCTCTTTTCCATTTTGATAAATAGATGGTAATAATCTCTTATTCACACACATACCCCTTATTTTATAGAGTTTCCCTGTGTCACCAGTTATAAAACCAGAAGTTTTCTGCTCCTTACACAAGAGGGATAGTTACATTGCATGGTATTACAAATGCGTATCTCTGTTTAAGATGAAAAATTAACCACTTTCAGCCATAAAAGCAGGCCCTTTTCATATTTTTGGTGAATTTAGCCGCTATTTTGAATGTTTTACATTTATCAAAATATTTTCCATTTCAAACACCAGCCTTGAAGGAGACATCTTGTCTGAATTTTAAAGCAAGTCCACATTAAGCTCAAGGTAGCAGCTTCTACTGTTAAATATTTTTAAACACAGAAGACTTAAAAAACAAGTTGTTTTCTGGGTGCAGTTAGATAAAGTTACAAGAATCTCTTTAAATACTTCCTCCTTTGCCCACAAACATGGGAAATATCATTCCAAAAGAAGCACTTTCATCTCAGTAGTCTTTCATGGCAAAGAACCACAGTTGAAGGCATTGTTGAAAGGTGTCAAAAGGAAAAAGGACACACGCCTTCCTATTCCTTTTATGTATATCTCTGTATTCAAATATGATCAGTTCAAGTTTGAAGACCTGACAAACTTGATGACAGAAACATTATCGTATGTGTCAACTAGTACAGCATCACCTCAAGGAACAATAACAGAATGGCTGAAGCTGGAAGGGGTCTCCAAAAGTCATCTAGGTCAACTGCCCTGCTCAAGCAGGGCCTCCTAAAGCCAGTTGCCCAAGACCATGTCCAGATGACTTTTGGGTATCTCCAAGGATAGAGACTCCACAACTAGTCTGGACAACCTGTACCAGTGCTCAGTCACCCTCACAGTAAAACAGTGTTTACTGATGTTCAGAAGGAACCTTCTGTGTTTCAGTTTGGGCCCATTGCCTCTGGTCCTGTCACTGGGAATCACTGAAAAGAGCCTGGCTCTGTCCTCTTTGCAGCCTTCCTTCAGGTATCTATATACATTGATCAGATCCCCCTGAGCCTTCCCTTCTCCAGGCTGAACAGACCCAGCTCTCCCAGCCTCTTCATCATAGGAGAAATGCTTTGATACCTTCACCATCTTTATCACCCTTCTCCAGACACTTCAGAGAGGCATCTCAGCATGCTGACTTCCTAGAAACGGCTTAGGGATTTCTCCATAATGGTGAATTGTAGGCACTTTCTTGCTTACATGCAAAAGCTGAAAGTAACCTCTTAAAACCTATTTTGCTGATTTTGTGATCCCTTTCCATCACACCACCCATACCTTTTGCTCAGCTAAGCTGTCACTCCGTCCCTCTGTCCCTCCTCTGTCATTCTTGGTTTAAAGCTTTCCTGATGAAATCAGCCATCCTATTGGCAAAAACAGCTTCATCCTACATCTCTCCCAGGCAGACACTTACATGCAAACAAATACAGAACCCAAAACCCTGTTGCCGACACCAGTTCTGTGGCTAATTACTGGCTTGTCCTGTTAGTGCCCTCCTCCTCACTCCATCTCCCCTCACCAGCAGGACTGAAACCATGCCCATGGCTGTACTTCCCTGGCAGTACCATTTGTGCCCACATGGAGTAACAGTAGGAGGTCATAGTCAGAGGGCTGGATGAGCTTCAGTAGTTCCTCCACTCCACAGCATCCCAGATCCTGGCTCCCAGAAGGCAGCAAACCTGTCTGGACTATTGGTTGGGTTGACAGATGGGTGCCTCTGTCCCCTGCAGCTGGGAGTCATCCATTACAATGACTCGCTGCTTATTCCTGGAAAGTCTTGCATGGTTTGGGTTAAGCAGACCACATTCTTTGCTTGAAGGCACATCTAGCTCCTCATCAACTCTGAGAGCAGTGAGCCTATTTTGCAGTTGTGTTAGGTGGAGCAGGAACCTTCTTGCTGCCAGAAGTCCTTGGCTTCCATCCTTCCCCTTCTGCAGAGTTTTGCTTACCTTACTAGTGCGAGGCAGACACTGCCTGCTTCCTTGCTGCAGATGGGATTTGAAGTTCCTCAAGCTGTTAAGTTTCAGAAAAAATCCTGCCCATCTCCCTTTCATCTTCTCTGATGCGGTGCAGGCTGCCCACTGCCGTCTGCAACTCCTACATTTGGCAGCACAGCTTCTCCAGGACAACACCCCTCCTGAAGAACAGAGGGACATCATTCCTGGCCTCATAGAGTGGTCCCAGCCACTCCCTGCCAACCGGGATTTGGAAGGCTGCATCAGCCATCTGAAGCTCAGTCTGTCTAGAACCTGTATTGGGTTTGCATGGCAAGGTTTTGGTAGCAGCAGGCCTATAAGGGTGGCTTCTGTGAGAAGCTGCCAGAAGCTTCTGTCCAATAGAGCCAATGCTGGTGCAACTGGAAGAAGCCACGGGAAGGACTCATGCTAGAGAAGTTCATGTCTCCTATGGGAGAGAACCCACACTGGAGCATGTGAAAGTGTGAGGAATCCTCCCCTCAGGAGAATGGAGCAGCAGAGACAATGTGTGATAAACTGACCATAACCCCCATTCTCCATCCCCCTGCACTGCTGCTGGGGGGAAGAGGTACAAGATTCAGATGTTAAGCCCGGGAAGAAGGGAGGAGTGTGGGGAAGGTATTTTAGGATCTTCATTTCTCATTATCCTACTCTGATTTAATTGGTAATACATTGAACCGATTTCCCCAAGTCGAGTCTGTTTTGCCCATGACTGTAATTGGTGAAATCCCCCTCTCCTTATCTTGACCCATGAGCTTTTCATTTTATTTTCTCTCCTCTATACAGCCAAGGAGGAGAGTGACAGAGTGGATTTGGTGGGCACCTGGTGTCCAGCCAGGGTCAGCCCACCACAGAAGCTTTTGCCCTAGCAGTATCTACCAGGAAAATCACTCAAAACACCTACTGGGGAAACTGAAGCAAAACACAGGAATGTTTCATTTAACTTAGATTATGTATCCAACCACAGCAAAGCACAGCAGATTTCAAGGGGAAACGATAAAACTGCACTTTATATAAAACTGAGCTTTATACCGTAATGCTGACAAGGGCATCATTCCTTTCAGGCTGAAAAGTTCTACCCAACACCATCACTTGATAGAAAAGCTAAAGGGAAGGAAAACACGGATCACTCCAAATGAAAAGACACATGCAGAAAACTGTAAGGTGAAAGGCTTTGAGAAAGCTGTTTGTATTTGAAAATTCCAGAATCAGATACTAAAAATATTTAAATAAAATAATTCATTTATGCAAATGCATTAACCCAGGAAGAGCAAAACCCAAAACACAAACATTCAGTATGAAGATTTTCTTTACAATAAAAATTCTTTTAGGAAGTATATTAAATGCGACAAGAGCAAAAAAAAAAGGAAGCATCTCATAATTTACATTCAAGGGCACCACATTTTAGAACAATGTCTTAGCCATCAATCGTTCATAAATGATTCACAAAGAAATTAAATATGCTATTCCATAAGAGAATAATCTAACTTACAGTTTAAGATGCAAGGCTTCACCGTAACATCTCCTGCCCTTCCCACTTGGCTCTTTATATACCCAAGCTGAGTGATCTGTACTTGCTCTCCTACAAGAGTAACGCAGCGTGGTGGTCCTCAAACACACAGGTAGTGTTCAGGTTTCATTTTTAAGGTTCAACAAAAAAGTATTACTAGAGAGTGTCATTATTATTTGTGACAATAAAAGCAAATTAAAAGCTAGGAGAAATAAATAAGTTACATTTGCCTGTCTAAGGCTGAGGGAATGGATTCAGCTATACCTTGCAGAAAAAGTATCTATCTGCTAGTTATGCCATTATATGGTTAGTCACTGTGCACAACTGGGACACTGCAACTCCAAATCACATGCTGGATGCATAGTGCTCCCTTTAAACAAAGCATGAACTGGTGGAAAAGTTGGGGGAAAAAACCCAGTCAAGAGAACTATCCATCTCCATAGCTATCGTATGCATAAGAACTACTTGCTTTGCAGAGCTCCATTTTTTTCAAAATACTGAATGTAATACTGATGACAATAATATCCCTTAGTATCCTTATGCATCAAGTACAAATCAGAGAAAAACCCTGCCCCAAACACTCATTTTCAACTACAAACCATTGCCAGAAATCTCTTATTTGCAGCACAGTTACCTGGTGTTGCAGTCAACACATTAATCCTGCAGACCACAGTCACAAGTACTTATTTAAAATACAGATATGGTTCCTAAATGTAAAGTGAAGCTTTATTGAAGATGACAAAGTTTTTGTAACAGTGCAGGGTGCAAATTTTCAGTACGAAGACATTCAGAAGATTTGCTGCTCAAAAAGGATCTTTTCAAACCCTGGCGGAGGTGTGTGATAAAATTCACTGAACTGACAATCCAGAATGGCACTGTCATCAACTGCAGAAGAGAACCGAAAGAAGGAATTAGAGAACGAATTCAACTTACACGTTGATCCTCTACTACACTGTCTTACTAAGCTATACACCATGTCCAAACCAGGAAGAATATTCTCCAGTTCATCCATTATATATAGAATACATTTAAAAGACATCCCCTTCAATAAATATGCTAAAACCCTACACACACACCCATGGAGAGGAAATCATCTTTTTTTTCTGTTGTTTTCTTTAGTCAGTAATGGTCCTTGGTGCAGTTAATGGGAATGCTACCTCTGATTTCACTGTAAGCATTAGCAGGGCTTCAGACCATTTCCTCAAAATCTTCTACTCTATTTCTCCAGAAATCTCCAGACTAAGGACACTACTGACACACATGGCAGGGCTGTCACCCTCCATATGTTTCTGTCCACTTCCTAATTCTGCTAGAGTGTCAGCTGTGTGTAATGATTTTGAGGGAGATTTACAAGGTTTCAGATGTCTGCAATGGTTGGTGTCAGACCATGTGTTTTAGCATGTGATGCAAAGAAAGCGTCTTTGCTTCTTTAAGATAGAAGTTAATGGTTTTTTTACAATACCTCTCCCAGTGCTGGATTCTTTGCATAATCCAAGATGCAAGCACTTGGATCTACACTGAATGTAGATACACTTTATAGAAAAGAAACTGCTGAGGATTTTCACAGCAAAGCCTTTATATACTGCATTAGCAAATGGAAATACCCAAGCAGTCAGAAAAGCAAGATCTCTTTCAAAGACAACTTCTTTCCAAGATGAACCTGGTACACTAGCAATATTAAATCAAAACAGAAAAGCTTCACCTCCATATTTTGGCTTAGAATTCAGATATCTCAGAGGCAAGGCAGGAATTTTCCCCTCCTAGGCTCAGTTAAAACTCCTACTAGTATATTTATTCAGTTCTGCAGCACTTACGCAGTGTTTGCATCTCACTTCCATATAAGTGCCTAAGATACAACTGCTGCAGGGAACAACCTTTAAGTCCATTTTCCTGTTTTACATTCTCAGGCTTGATACTGTGTTTGCCTAACCTATGATGTTTCTTTTTAAAAGGTACCTGTAGTTCTGTTCTGAATTACGGATAGAGTAAATGCTTACAGAATTCTCTTCTCTATGGTCAAATCCCTTCACAAGATTAGAAGTAGCTCACGTTAAATTAAGAACATCTATAGTTAAAGCTTATAGTAAGTAACTACCACAAAAAATTATTTGCAGACCTCAATTATTACAGCTAGGAGACATGATAATTATGATGAAATTATGCCCACTTGTGGAAGATGATAGTAAGAGCCTGGCAATAAAAGGTCTGTGCATCCTCCAGGCATGGAACTTCTTTAGTCAGAGAAAAAATTATTTATGGCAGGCTAACATGCCACCAAATGTTTTCTGAAAGCAACCTGCACCCTTCGTGCTATGTTACACCATTTTCAAAAGAGGGAAGATGTACCAACGAATTATCACAGCAATTCTCCTCCTGCCGCTCATGCAGCTTCAAGAGATCCCGCAGTGCTTCAGGGTAGTTCCCGTCCGCAACAGCCTTTCAGCAGCGCCATCATGTGGCTTCAGAACACATCACAGTGACCAGACAAAATTCCCACTCCAGCAACTTGGAAAAGTAAAATTTGTCATGTACATTTATAGACTTCAAAGGCTCTACAACACACCTAAAGGATTTTCTTCCTGCTCATAAAATTCAATATTACAAATGTATCAACGGGAACACGACCACAGTTCATTAGGAACCAACCATGACAGGAAAAAATTATCCACATCCCATGGCTAATGGCATCCTGGCAGAGGCTACTACTTAAATAAAGCTCACACAGGAATAAAGATAAGCTGGGGATGGCTGTAGATGTAACCGAGGGAATCCAAAGAGCAGTTATGATTTGCTGTAAGTTACAAGCCACAAGTGTAGCTTTGATTATGCACTGAACTGGGGGAAGGGCTGCCTTTCAGATGAGATGTTAAACAGAATTCTGACTACTGGGGAACTACAAAACCACTGCCAAGTTCTGGAAAAGTAAATTGTTAACGCATGTCTTGGCCAAATTCCAACTTCCATAATTCATAAATTCTTTCTTAAACTGCCTTTGCAGGAATTAATTGGATATGGTATGTTTCTTGTTCAAAACTGCTGCGCTGTATTGATGGTTGCTGGCAAAACAGCTACCACAATTTGCTCACCAATTGCTGGATTTCAAAACTGGGCATTGATTTGGTACAGCAGCAAGGAGCTGTACCACTACACAGCAGCAGCTGTGCTAGTGCTACATTAAGGTTATTACTTCCAGAAGAAAATACAAACAGCAATTCAGTATCTATTTGCATTCAACACTGAATGCATTTATGAAGTATGTGAAATTCACAGGCATAAATACCAAGCTTCAGAGAGAAAGCAGATTAGCCCACAAGTCTACATGAGTCTGAATTTGTTTTCTTTTTTCCATCTGCTTCACGGTTTTTTTACCTGGTAATTTTCAGACTAAGTGAAGTAACTTCCCAGCTTTCTGGACCCATACCAAGAAACAGTTTAAGAATCTCTGACTTACCATAGACCACTGGATAGACAGTCCCTCGGATTCCTGAAGCTGGACAATGCATGTTCTTCCCATTTAAATATACATTTAATTCTACATGGTCATATGTAATGCCCTAAAAGCACAGAAAATTAACAAAAAACCCATCAACAACTTCATACACGTAAGACTGCTGCTTAATTCAGCTTTCTTAGCCATAGGCAACTTTTAACACCATTATGCAAACCGCAGCATCCTAGAAAACCTCGCATGAAATATTCCTGCAAAGGACTAGAAGTTAATAAATGACCAGCAACATTTGTATTTGCAGATACTCAGGATTCCTTAACGCTTACTCAGTCTGGATGCAGCACAGTACTGCATACTGTATCTCACTGAGTTTACAAAACAATTTCTCAAACCGTTCTTCAACATGCTCCTTATCAAATGTTAAGGATATACAAAATTTTCAATTATTTCAATATTAAGCAGTTTGTGGTCTTCTTGTTTATATCTCCTCATGGAAATAACTTTAGTAAAGAGTGGTCTGTCCATGCGTCCATACGGAAACCTCTCTCAGCACATTTACTCTGCCAGCAGCAGGAGATCATGGTTTCATACACAACGCTAAAATATGTCAACTACACAGCAGAAAGCAAACACTTACAAGGTAATAAATTACTTGTTAGGTAAATGACTTCTGTCACTGTTTTGGTATGGCTGAGTGTGACAATCTGTGCTGTTCCTCAGTACTTCAGAAATCTATTTCTGTGGCATAATAAAATAAATGAAAACTGGGGAATTAGCAGTAATACATCAGCTACTTTTCATAGAATCACAGAATGGTTTGGGTTGGAAGGGACCTTAAAGACCACCTAGTTATAGCCCCCTTGAAGCTGGTCAACACAGGCTGACCCAATGCTGAAACAGTCTGCAACCGTCCAAAAAAAAAATTTCAGAAGGGGACTAAAAGAATAATATAGTACCTGAGGGTAAAGGATGGAGGCATCACCTTAGCTTCTTAGAACTTCTAAATACGAAATTTCTAACCATTGCTACAGGACACTGAGAAAATGACAGCAGTAAAAAAACACAACCCTTTGAACAAAGTCACTTAAAGATGGTTTGAGAAACCTGGAATAGCGAAGTACAAAAAAATCTTAAGATTCTCCACTTGTTCTCATTCTTAATTTTCCCAGTGAACGTTACTCCCTTCCCCGCTTAGTATCTCGCCTTCCCTATAAAAGTTTGGCTAAAAATACAATTCATTTATCATCCAGGACCTATCTCTGCTCTGTCCTTCTAATCATTAACCAGTTAGCTATAGGATCTTGAGTTTGGCTGGGCACGGTACCTATCTCTGGAATGCATTCCAGCACATTATTTGTTCAGGAAGGTCCCATATCAATGTAGGATCCTTGTGATGGGAGTTATCCACCAGGTAGATACTGCAACCAGACTGGAGGAGAGCATTAGAGGCTACTTTTCAAACACTGGCAAAGTCTGTTCCTCGTTCACAAATACATCAATGAGAATGAAGACCACTGAAGTCCACTGATATCCACGCTGCTGATCCATCCAAACACAATGGGAGTTTGTATCAGCACTTCCCAAACTGGGAGAAGCAAGCTGAATAATTGTACTGAAATGGTCAGTCTGACCACAGAGTTGTAAATAAGGGGAATCTAGGAACATCTGGAAAGTAAAGAAAGCGTAAGGAACTCACCACCACATCACCTTCCTGAGGAAGGTTGTTTGCTGGTAGTCTGTTTTTCTCCTCATTGTTATAGTAGAGAGCTCCATCATTTCTCATCACCAGGCTATGGACATCTCGACCAAGTGGAATTTGATTCAAGTTTGCTTTCTGAGTTGCAACTCCAATACCCCAAATCCCTAAAATGTGACAGTAACAAGGTAAGAAAACAAACTAACCAACCTCATTATTTTGAAGACTGCCTGAGTTAGAACAGAATACAGAATGTGTTTTTAACTAGTGCCATGGCCGTACTACTACTATCTCTTGGACATAACAGAACTATTGCGGGTTAGCCCTGGTAGGCAGCTAAGCACCAAGCAAGCAGCCACACACTCGCTTCTCCCCCACAGGCCCCAGTGGGATGGTGGAAGAGGGAAGGAAGACTAAAACCAAGAAAACTTTTCTTGTGGGTAAAGACAAAAATTGCTTAACAAGCAAAGGAGAAGTGGAAGAAAGAAATAAAACAAAACAAACCAAAGGAATGTAATGGCAACCACTCACCACCTCCCACAGGCAGGCTGAGGCCTAGCCAATTCCCAAGCAAAAGATGGCTAACTTCCCTAAAGCCCCTTCTCTCCTTTTTGTTGCTTAGCATGGCATTACATGGCATGGAGGATCTCCTTGGCTAGTTCAGGTTATCTGCCTGTGTTCCCTCCCCACTTCTTGCACCCCTGCTGGAGGGTCAGAGTGAGAAACAGAGAAGGCCTTGATGCTGTGTAAACACTGCTCAGAAATAACTAAAACATTAGTTTGTTATCAGTATTGTTTTGGTCACAAATCTAAACCACAGCATCACAGGAGCTGCTATGAAGTTAACTCCATCCTGGGCAGACCCAGTACAGGCAGTCAATAGAGGTAACCAGCATGTATCCTGAAAAAAAAATCCAGAGAATTGTAATCACTTAGCTTAACTTTTATTCCCAGAAAAATATGAAAAAAAGACTCTGAAACTGTAGGAGGATGTAAAAAAATAAATCAAACTAGCATGGATTTGTGAACAACACTATTTCCTTTTCCAGCTGGTTAGACTATTCTTAGGGAAAAAGAAGATATTGTAAATACGATACATCTTGATTTGGTAATGTTTTTGAAACTCATACAACATTGAAATAGTCAGATTATGAAAACATGGTCTAGACCTTTACAGCAATATAAACGCACGACTTGTTAGAAAACTGTATTCCAGGCCTACTCATCATGTCAAATCAAATCAAAAAAGATAATTCAAGTGGGGTTTGAGGTTTTGCAGTGAATGCACAAGGTCAGATACTGTTCCATATTCACATCAATTACTTGGGTAACATGATGATGTGCTTGTTAAATGTGCTGCCAATACCAACCTGACAGGACTGCAAGCTCTTCAAGGGCCCCTCAAGTTTTAAGTGATCCTGACAAATTGATAAGAGGTCTGAAGGAAAATGCATTTGCTCTTTCTGAATTATGAAGAACAGTAGGAATAGTAAGTGGCACAAATACAATAGTGGCTTGGCAAACAGCTCACAGAATATAATATGGGGGCTATCACAGACCACATGCTGAGCGTGAGAGTCTGTGCCCTACTGTTGTGAAAAACTTCTGGACATATGGCACATATAAAGCCAATACAGTGTACGTACAGCAGATGAAGGATGTCTACTGCTGCTGCAGCTGAAGCAAAGCATCCATTTAAAGCATCATACCTCAAGACAAATTAGTTTAATTAGAAATAGTCTCGAAGAAACAACAAAACCAATCAAAAATGTAAAAACATCACCTATAAGGAGACAACAAAAAAAACCCCAACAAACCAGCCTGGGGCTCTTTAATCTGGAGAAGACTAAAATGAGGCAAAAATATAAGAAAATTAGCTTCAAAAGACAAAATTGCAAACCAATTTATTCTAATTCTTACATGCCCAGGATGAAAAGGACAAGAGTGTGAATAAGATTCAGATTACACTCCTAAAACCTTTCCAACAATCAGGGTGACCCCATAGATGACTGCATAGACACTTCTGGGAATCAAAGTTTTAAGTTAAGTGATGTAGAGTCCTCCTGCCTTGAGGCACAGCAACAGACAAGACACAGCTTGTCTTGTCTGTTCCTGTCACAAGGACCAGGAGAGTTTATTTCTTGTGTTTCTCAAGCATAAGAACACGGATATGTATCTGTGTGAATAATTACCATATATGAGTAACAGCTGCAGTGGATTCTTCCCCGAACATACAGGATACTACAATTGCCAAACTAAGACTGATCTGGGGTTTACACACAGTTTAAAACCAAGCAACTGGTTTGACCGCAAGGTGTTTTGGACAGATTTGTGTTCATGCTGCCTGCACTTCAGCCCAACTGAACACAAACAACCCTTACCCAGAAAGCGTCAGGTTCAAGCTCCAGCTGGTACTGTAAGGCCTGTCTCTGGACTAACACTTCCCTTCTTCCCTCTCCCTGTGTACTCAGGGACAGAACTGCTTCATTTTCACAGTGTCTGTTGTTTTTAAAAATACAGGGTGATTTTTAATGTCAGAAAACAGGCAAGCCTGGAGCATGCTCTATACTGGTGAAGTTGACTGCATTAGTAAAAGCATAATGCTTCCGAATTCCATTCACTTTCAGCTGCCTTGCACCATATCTGTGCAAAACAATGAAACAAGGTGCTGAAAGGCTCCTCTTGATAAGGCAGTGTTGGAGTAAGTGCTGCATGTTTAATTTGAAGAGCGAAGTGCAGCACAAGGAGTATTACCCTTGCCTGGGCAAACACGGTGCATGTTAAAAGCAAATGGAGGTAGACAAATAGCTATAAATACTGCTGGATAAACTGCACTATTTTAAAAAAATACTTCACAGCGACAGTATTTTATGTGGTTATAAGCATTTATTTAACAAAACACATTTTTAACATATGCTAACTGAAAAACATGCATATAACAGCATATAAAACAATTGGTGTTTTTTAGTGTGTGCACTCTTTTAGTAATATACTTACCATGTGTTTTAATATTTCAGAGCCACAATAAAAAAGAAAAAGAAATTTCCTGTTACACAACGTCAACTTATAGAACTCTCCAACATTCACAAGTTCAAGGATGCAATCAGAAAGATGCCTGTGCTCAGCACTGGAGATACGACCACTCGCAGGCAAACCAACGCACCTTCCAGGTTTAAAGTTGTACATTTTTGCTGACTAACCTGTGGACTGGATTTTAAACTCAAAATAGCTCTTGTTCTGATGCAAAGGTGCATTGGCTAAGCAGCCTCCCGTGCCACATATTCTTCTGCCGTTTTTAACAATCACAACATCTGTTCCTGCAAGAAGAAAAACACCCACAAAACTTCAAAACATCTTTAGAAGTCTGGAAGCAGCCCTTAAAAGCTCTAAACACTGAGAACTGGTTTTGTTCTTTCTGCCCACATAACAGCTTCATTAGCCTGTGACAATTATGATGATGGGCTACGCTTTGAAGTAAGAAAAGGAAGGCTGTTTATGGGCTAGTTCATCTTCCAACTAGGGTTTATTTATTTAAAATCTATATGCTGCTCTAATTTCGCCTCTTGGGTTTCACAGCACCATGCTGATTACAACCTTTGCTCAGCCACATCAGAAGCATAACTTACTATTTAGTCAGAAAGGGTTCACTGCAAGACCAGAACCATGTACCCTGTCTCTATACACTGGAGGAAAATGTCTGCCAAGAGAAGAAAAGGCACATTGGGTAGAAATGCTGGATGGAACTGCAAGGTGTTTAGTTATTCTCTGAAAAAAAAACAACCCTTTTATTAGAAACATGCCTGCCAAAACAGAGAGGAGAAAAAGAAGCCCTCTGCCAAATTTTTCTCCTCCAGTGGAACACTTCGTCTTTAGGCACTGTTGTCACTGTCAGGAACATGTGAAACAGTCAAAGTTCACTGATACAAATGAATAAACCCAGACTAATAACTGTTTGAGTGGTTGGGATCAGCCACACCGCCCTTCCCCTAGCTCTATCCTCTGCTCCGCTGCAGCTGACCCAGGTCTCTTCTCTCCTCAACAACGCCCAGGCATAGCTTTGTGGACAGCTCATCCTCAACACGTGACATGAACCAGACTCCCGTGGCTCATTCTGCATTTTCACTGCTGTAACTCTGCTCTGAATCACCATCTCTTATGCAATGACTAGGCCCTTCAGCCCTATCAGGCTGCCTTCTCCCCCCAGGGAACCCCTCTGAGACTGAGGTGCACCCCTACATACTCATTCTGCTGATAAGCCTCAACTGAATTTAAGCCAAAGTGAGATTTCTTCCTGAAAACTGCCAAATCCTTCCAAAGAAGCAGCCCAAAAGCGACTTCCCCAGCACACTTCACTGGGAGGAGAGAGGGTGCCTGGGGCAGGGCACATTCCCCCTCCGGCCGATATGATTACACGGCATTAAGACAACTCCACACCGCTACCAGCGCCGCGCTCAGGCTTCCCGGGTACAACCCTCCCGCTCGCCTCACGGGTCGGCCCCGCCGCTCCGCGGACCTGCGGCCTTCCCACGCCGCCGCCAACCCTCACTCTCCGCTCTCCCTCCCGCCCCACCACCCGTCACGGGCGGCTCAAGGGGGGCGAAGGGAGACCAAGCCCAGCCTCACTCCGCTTACCCATGCGCTGCGTGTCGAGATGCACCGCCGGCATCTCCTTTAGCGGGATGTGGCCGGCACCGCCATCCCGGCACCAGGAGAAGCAGCACAACATGGATGCGGCCATGACTGGCCATACCCCACCGCGCCGCGCACGCGCGGTCAGTGGGGCTGGCCGGGCAGCGCCCCCTGGCGGGCGGGAGGTAGCTGGAAAGCGGGCGTTTCTTCCCGCACTCCCGCCCCGGCGCGACTTGGCGGGAGGCGGTGGGACGTGGCGGGAGGTGCCGGGCGGTGCCGGGCGGTGCCGGGCGGTGCCGGGCGGTGCCGGGCAGCGGCGCCCGGGGCAGGCAGTGCGCGGAGGCCTCGTGAAATCCAGTACGGCCTGAAACATAAACTCCCATTAACGTCCGGCTTTCCGTAGGAAGTGAGCATTCAAATGGAAGCGAGTGCAGACAGAAACGCTCTACTTCTCCGCAGCTGTGGGGAAACGTGGTGATGGCTTGAGGTGGCAGTACACAAGCCTGTGCATGCAGCCACCTAAAGAGCAAGTTATACATATATGTATATGTGAGTGTACATATATATATATATGAATGAAAGAGGAAACATCATGATGGGCAGATAGTGCGCATCACATCAGCACACTTCACAGTTCTGGGCCATGTGGAAGGGACTCCATTATGGAAATGTGCTGGGCAGTTACTTCTGTCTCCAAGTAACAGGAACCCCATTTATTTATTTATTTATTCATTCATTCATTCATTCATTCATTCATTCATTCCCTTCTTTATTTTAATTCTTTCTCAGAAAAATCAACACAGACAGGACTTCTTCAAGCAAAGGTTCGTGCAGCTGGGGCCAGCTACCGTGGTTGCCTCGATGGTGTCTGCTCCCTATGTGTTTCCCTTTCTCCTCATCTTCCAGACCCGTCTGTCTTGTGAGTGTTAACTCTTAACTTTTTGGGTCCTGTTTGCTTCTAGAGCACCTCCTCATTCGTTCAGAAGCTTTGGTAAGTGGGAAACTGAACCGTGAAGACTGTTGCAGTGAAAAGCCAGCATGCTATCATTGCACTTAGCAGTTGTTTTGCAAAGCACGCTTTGGGACCAGCTTTGTGTCCCTTTCATAGAGGCAGAATGCCACTTAATTAAAAAAGCTGTAGCTTTGCTTGTGGCCTTGGGTTAAATAAGTGTTTCTTTAGCAAAAGCCCTAGAGCTGTCCTTACAGCATCCAGAACAGGGGCCACAAACTGAGCTCCAGCAAGTATAACAAATAGTGATAACATGGCTATAGAAGCCCACCTGTATCTACTTCACATTTTTATTTATCTACAGGCAAATATCCAAGACATGTTGTGCCATAAATTGCTGATCTAAACTGTTTTGCAGATAATTTAAATACTTATATTTAAAGGTCTGTTTCCTTCCAAACCAATTCGGGATAAAACTCTTGTTTCTCATGATTTTGTGGCAGTTCATCTACAAAGCTCCCTTACCATTTTATTACAGTATATAATACGATGCAACTAATGTAACCCATGCGGTACAGTGTTATCTATCCTTAGGAGCGTAAGGGGTTAAGTGGGTATTCAAAAACCCTTGTTAAAAGAAATCCCCATAGCAAGAAATATCTTATTGGTGTGGATGGGCTGTATCAGTCACACTTACCCCATTACTTGAAACATGAGGTGAAACACTGTCTTTCTCAAAATTGTGGCTAAAACCAATCTGATTTTAAGAGCAGCTTTAAAATATGCTTGCTTTCTTTTATTTGACTTACTGTTACAGCCCATAAACATTTGGGGTCAAGAGCTCACTTCCTTAAAATATGCCAAATGGGATTAGTCTTGAACTTCTAAGAAGTACATATTAGGTGGAAGCTGATGTTTATTTATTTCGTATGGAGGGCATCATGATTCTTATTGGTGGCTTGTTGTTCACATAATTAGTCCCATTTAAATCACTGCGGGATTTTTATTGTCTGTCACACACTGTGGGTTCGTTACAGTAAATTCTGAAAGCCAAATGTTAATATGGTTAAAAAAACCCAAACTCCAAACTTAGAAGGAGACTCAAACTCCAGATGACTCCCCATCCCATTTTTTTCCTCTGAGACCCAGTAAATCCTTTCTTCCCCAAAAGAAGCACTAGAATATAAACACATCTCGCTACATGAAGTCAGCATTGCCGAATCAGTTGGACTCCCAGGAGATGGGGCTTTGGGAAGCAGTGGCTGGCTGTGCCTTCCTGCCCGTTTCCTGCTCCACTTTCTTAACTTGAAAGGCTGGTTTTACAGGTGAGCACACTGCAGCACTTATGGGGTAAAGTGCATGCCACAGCTCGGAAAAGTTGCCAGTGCTTCCTCGGAGCACACTGACACCAGTGCCAATGTGCTCAGCACGCAGGAAGCCTTGGAGGACCAAGGTCAGTGCAGCTGTTATCCCTACGCCCATCCTCTCTCCCTCCAGGAGTGGAGCCTGGCTGCTGAGCACCCTGTCAGCAGCTGATGATACAATGAATTGTGCAGGAATGGCAGCAAAGATGTTTGTGGAGGCTCCAGTGCTAGACAAAATCAAGCGTATAATAATACTGTTCCAATGAAAATAAGGCAAAAGTCAGCGGGTAAGAAACATACCTTGTCCATATGCCTATCTTGGAGGATGAGGTGAGCAATTCTAGCAGGATAGTATTTTATTTGTAAATGTGCTTGTCAGCCTGTTCAGAGCATATTTGAACACTGAAAGTTTTACAGTGCACAAAGGACTTCCCCAAGGAAATGAAGATCTGGGCTCCAGTATTTAGAAGTATAACTGTGCTTGGTAATGAAGGGTTAATTCAGCTTCTGCCTTTCTTGAATGTGCATTTCTTTCACTGGGGAGGCCAAGTATTTAGAACCCTCCCACACCGGAAGCAAAATTATGCTCAGCATGCCTAAACATGTTTGTTGCTCACAGGGTTTTAACTTTATTTCGTTGAACAGTAGCAGTAGAGACATTTTGTCTGGGAACCACGTTAGAAGAACAGGAAAATGACCAGTCCCATCCGTTTCACAAATGCAGGCATATTTGGAGGTCCTGCTGAAAGAAAATGGTGGTCATTGGCTTGTTTTGTTCTCTAGCTCACAGCTTCATTCAGAAAATACAACTGTCTCTCATTAGCCCCGCAAAGTAGATCTACACTGGCTGCAGATGAGTATGTTTCAGAAAGGTTCCCTGATGCCACCAAATTTGTGTGAGAGAGGGGAACTCTCTCACCCATTGTTTCAGTATGTAATGCAACGCAATGAACCAGTTCTCAGAAAAATAATTCCTCTTTGTCCTGTGAGTAAAAATCCTCTGGGACTTGCTTCTGTGCTGCCACAGACTTTGCAGAGGTGCTTACACCTGTGCAAACCAGCGAAAAAAATTGTGATTGAATATGCTGGAATGGCTTTAGGAACATCTCCGTGCAGCTTGCACAGAAGTAAGTGATGGTGCAGGACTGGAAAATCAAGGTTTGTTTATTGAAAGCAGTCCTTCCACTCCCAGGGTCAGGCCTGTGGTTTGGAAGATGATACAGACAAGGTCTCAGATGAAAAACAGGTTGTGCTTGTACTTTTGAAATCTTTATTATAATGTGTTCTTGTGAGGATTAATGTTCTGTAGAAAGTCTTCTGGTTTATACAGCTAATCTGACACTTGCCAAATCATAGAAGAAATTGTATATGAAAATTAATTTTGTTCCTCGTTGTTCTATTTACTTTGGAGGTCACTGCTCCTTTCCTCTTTATGCAATCTAAGCAAAACCCACCAGAGCAGAGCTTTGATCTCCAGGCAATCACAAACCTCATTAAACCTGACAGGCACGCTGGCTGTGCTTTGTTCAGGAAAGAGCAATTCAATTCTTTTACAGTGTAAGACTGCTGAAGACTGGAAACCGCTGCCCACGGCACAGGGCTGCATGGCCAAGCGCTGGGATGAGAGGGCTTGTATGAGCAAGCACTAATTTGGGGGAAAGTCAGAGCCGTTTCTCGAGGGACTGCTCACGGACGCGGCAGCAAGAGCACAGATTGGTTGCAGCTGTGTTTGCCTGTGTGCATGTCCGGGGCCGGAAACACCATGCGAGAGCCAGCAGACAGTGGGAGAAGCAGTGGTGTATGGCCCTGAGAAAAAGCCAAGGGACAGCTTCTTCTGGGCAAGAATCCTGGCTAGAGCAGCAAACTTGGACTGCCGTGCAGCATTCCCTCCCATTTGCTTCCTCTGCGTGCAAGGAAATGGGACATGGCTGTACATTCTTTGTAAATAAATAGGATTACGCTAAGGAGCTAACTGAATTCATCATCGATCCCTCCTTCCACTCCTCCAAGGAAAATTTGGCAAAGTGTTGAATATTAGTTAACTGTGTGGGTCAAAGTTCTGTACCTGGAACTACAGGGCTTTCCACTGCTGCTAAAATGGTCACTGGGGACCCTGCAGGTATCCAGGCAGTCTCTGAAATTCAGACCTCGAAACAGGAGTTTATCATTTCCATCGCTGATGACCCTTCATGGATTTTTAATGCCTGATATTTCTACAATGCATATTAAAAGTAGCTTTTATGGAACAATAACAAGAAACTGTATTCTCTGATCCCTCGTTTGGAGTGTCTAATATAGTCCAGATGTATCTGTTGAAAAGAAATGTGGTCAGATATGATATAGTTGTGAAACATGTACATGAGTAAGGTGTTTGATACATGGAGCTGTTTTGAATAGTTTATTTATTTGTGTTATCTTACAGTGTCTTCTTATCCAGCTGCTATCTGCATCAAAGCTCTTGCAGGTTTATGTCTGTATTTAGGTCCTCACAGCAACTGCATCATACATGTCCAATTGTCCCTCTCCATTTGAGGGTAGGCTCACACCAGCACAGCTGAATAAAGCAGCATGATTCAAGTGTGATCAAATTGAAGATGTATTTGCTCATTGCAGGGGGGTTGGAGCCGAAGACTTTTAAAGGTCCCTTCTAACCCAAACCATTCTGTGAGTCTGATTCTATGAAGTCAGTGTCCAGGAGTGTACTCCGACAATTCTGCAATAGGATGTGAAGCCTTAACCTCCTTCAGTGGGAAGTAAAAGGCAGACTTGCAGCCAAGGATAAGACTGGAAAATGGCCCCAACTCACCTCTTTTCTTTGTTTTTTCACTCTAGGAGACAATTACAGTCTGACAGGTTTTTGATAGCATGGCTTCAGAGAGAAGCCTTACTGATGGAAAATACAAACCTGGGAGGACAAAAACCAAACACAAAAAAGCTGCTTTTAACTCCAGCTACATTTATCAATCAGTTTTGTGTTAGGCATCTCCAGCGCAGCACAGGGGGGTGCCTGGGGCCTGGAATAAGCAGCTGGTGTGGCCTAAGGGCAAGGCTGTGTTACTTTTGGCAGCAGAGCCGGCAATAGATGGCTGGAAGCAGTTGTGAAAGAACGGCCTGTGGGGGCACTTGTGTTTTATGCTGACGTGTGTGCCGGCTGCCACCGAAACAGGCCCTCTCGCTGGCTTGCCCTGGCACTGGTTTTTGCTCGGCTGCGGGATCAGCTGGCTGCCAAAACTGATCCCGCTGAAAACTTTTCCTTTGTTTTTAAACTAGATTAGCTTTCAGCTCTGTTGGCAAGCAGATCTAGCTTAACATGTGGCTGCATGAATGTTGGAGCCAGCAGAGAGAAGGCATCAGGAAAGCATGACTAAGGGAAGGGAAAAGGATGGAATGATCTCTTTTGCCAATAGCAGTCTCAGCTTGGCTTAACCCCCGTGAATCTACCTCTCAGGGTAAAATTACCTGTTACAGCTTGAGTCATTTTAATGGCTTGCTTCCACAGAAAGGGAAGAATCTTGTTCCTGTTTTCCTCACTCCTCTCACATTAGACCTGGTGACTGAACTGGTGTAACCCATTGAATCAGCAGAAAGCTCACCCTGGCAAAGAAAAGGGAGTAGCGTTCTGCTGGCGTAGCGGGTGAATCAGCTTAGTAACACATCTGCCAAGGCTGCAGAGCTGGTACAGGCAGGGAGGGCAGCAGCAGCTGGCTCTGAGGCCGCTGACGGAACATAGCACAGAGCTTCAGGCTCAGAAATCCCTGTTGTAATGCTTAGCAGAAGAGTCACAATCTGGGTTTTCTCTGCAGTTTACAGATGACAATAGGCACTATTCCTTTGTCTTACAACAAATGTGGTGTTTGTCTCATAAACCTGTAGGTTGCCATTGGTTTAGAATTCCTTCCACACTCCTCCCTCTGTATTTTGAACCGTCCTGTGGGTGACATCTGTCCTAACACTTCCCTTCAAGTGGGCCTCTCCTTTGAGCCTAATTTCCCTTGTGTTTGTTTCCTTATTATATAAGGAAATATTGCATGCATCTGCTAATGCTCTTTTCCATCAGCCAGAACTTTTCTCTGAAGCTTCAACAAATGGTCCCTAATGTTGCTTTAGGAAGCAACATGATGTGCTGCCAGATGTCGGAATGCAAGCTCATAAGCAAGCTGCTATCAAAAGACCTCTATAAACAACAACTGGTTAAAAAGAGTATAGAAAGATGAACTCATATGTGTACAAAACAGGTGGCTGTGTGCAACTGTAGTGCTCAGATAGTAGTAAAAGGCCCAAATTTTATTTGACGTGCTCAGGACAGCCATGGTACACTTAAGTATGGTGCTGGCTGGGCGCTGTCTCCATGCACCAAGAACAGAAATTTCATGCTTTGTTTGTGCAAGTTTAGACTTTCATCTTTTGAAAGAAAGAAGTCCAGGCAAAGACGGACAAGAACATCTTCAATTGAAGAGGAGATATCACAGGTGGGCAGGTGCCCACTCATGCTGATACAGCTCCTCTTCTTTTATAAGGGGACAGAGTAGGACCAGTGCAAAGAATTAGTGGTGAATAAATGTACTCTAAAAATATCTCAGGAAAAAAGCTGTATGAGAAATGTATGAACTTAATAATGAGTGAGGAATCTAAAATGCCCTATTGTTGATGATATCTTTAACCATAAAATCACAGAGAAGATTAGAAGAATCAGGAAGTTCTTGATACAAAAATGGCTGTTGGGAAAGTGTAGACCAGGGATACTTGAAAACATGAAGTACAAGCACTAGGATATCACTTGAACACAGTCTGGGTAGCGGAGGAGTGGATTAAGCTATTGCTTTTCAGAAACTGGGATGATTTGATGATGGACAGATGGACAAAGGAGATGATGGACAATTAGGAAGAAACAAGCAGGATGTTAAGAGCACCTGAAGGTCTCAGTTGCTTTTGTGCAGCAGCTCTGCCTTCCAGGGCTGCTTTCTGGTTGATGGTGGATGAAATGCCCCAGTGTATGAGCACTCTGAAGGGGTTTCCAAAAACACTTGTCCTTGATCCAACTGTTCCTGTTAAGTCTGGCTGAGAGAACAGGACAGGCACCAGAAGGGAAGGCAAGGAAGAGGAGACTGCTTCCTCTTCTGGCTGCAGTAAACTGGGGAACCACAGCTTCGGCATGTTATTGAGTGGGTTTAAAATTCCAGGTTCCTAAGCAATTGGCAGAAAGATGTCAGCTACATGAGGGAACTCTGTCTGGGAGAAATACGGTCTAGCCTGTGACATTACTTGTGTGTGGGTAATATTGAATGTGAATAGACTCCGCCACACTGATGAGTGATGCAACTGCAGTGGGTGAGTGAAGAGTAGGGGAGTGGCAGGGGTGCAGGAGGCAGAGTACATGTGTTTGGGAAGAGCTTTTGATGTAGCGTTTCACAAAGTCTAACTCAGAAGTTCAGTTCGGCTTTGATGTGAGACTTGTTGACTGAAAACTAACAAAGGACTGCAAGGAAGACACAAAGCACAAAGATTGTCTGTGGTCTCAGCACTTCCAGCTGCGGTTTCACAGTCCTGTAAGCTGAGGGTCCTCCCAGGCAGATGTGGGATCCATCGTGCTCCGTCTCCCTGGGACTAATCCGTGTTAGTGCAGGAGACCTGCCTAGTTTTGATAGGCCGCGGTACTCTCCAACAGATTCATTGGTAGGAAATGGTACAGCCAGTGTGTTAAAGCAAACAGGAATGCGTCTCCATCCTCTTCTAAAGCACATAAGGATATCTGGCTAAAATGATGTTAATTGTTAAACGAGTGCTTTCAGGATGTGGAAGATGCTCGTCGGGATCGCCACCCAGCAGTGCTCCTCCTTAAGCTGTGCAACGCGCGCTGGGGAGCTCTAGCCTCAAGTTTTATTTGGCAGGGTTAATAAACAACAGAACCTCGGCAGTATCTCGGCGGAGGCACACGCAGCCTGGCCAGGGGCTGAGGAAAGCGGCATCCACTGCCTGCCTGTGAGGCCGCCCGTTCCTCCCTCCTTTCCTTCCTCCGGGCAGCCTCGGGGGCTTTTTTTGCCTCTCGCCGGCGAGTGGAGGAGGAAGAGCGGCCGCAGCAGCGCCTGCCCCAGGGCAGGATCGGCGGCCGTGAGCCAAGGTGGGTGGGCGCACCCGGGCCAGGGCTGTGGGCTGCAGCTCCCGAGCCACCGACAGCTTCTGCAGAGGCCGGGGCCTGCCCACCCGTTCTGTGCCGAGCGGCGGCGAGGAGGGGCGTGCGGCCGGGCGGACAGCGGGTGGCGGCCCTCGCCATCGCCCGCCGCCACTGACCACGCTTGCCGAGGTGAGAGGGGGCACCGGGCCGGGCCGGGCCAGGCAGGTCGGTGGGAGGCGGGAGCGGCGGCCGACAGGCTGGGGCCCGGTGAGGGGGCCGGTCTGGACGCGGCGTCGTGCAGTTCCGCGGCTGCCCGCTCCTTCCGCCTGCCCCGGCCTTTCCGAGACCCCCGGCCCGGTATGGTGAGTAGCGGGGGCAGGCGGCGGTACGGCCCGCGCCCGGGCGGCAGAAGAGGCAGGCCCCGCCGGGCGGGTGAAGGCCGCGGCGTTATGCTGTCGGCGGGGGGCCGGCGCGGCCGTGGTTTCGGGTGGTAGCGCTGCTCCCGCTTCGACCGTTCTGTGCCTTGCAGGGAGCAAGCGGTGCCCGGCGGGGCGACTGTGGCCTGAGGAGCGGGGCCGGGCGCGGCATGGCCCTCCAGGCGCGTGTCGGGGATGCCAGAGAAGCGGGGCTGTAGCCCGGAGCAGGGGGAGAATGCCTGCCTGGGGAGGAGGGTGCGAGCGCAGGAGCGGACGTTGGCGCTGCTCGGGCGGCATGTCAGACTCTGCGGAGGACACCGTATGCTTGGGGCTGCGACTGCGCTGAACCAGGGTTGCTTGTTCCTCCAGGCCTTTCAGGTGTTCTGAAGGCCGAACGTGTTTGATCCGCCAGGTTCTTCTGGAAAAAGCTTTGGCCATGTTTTAAAGCGTGGCCACTTTCCTCAGCTCTTTTTGGCCGCCTGGATACCCGCTGCACCCAGGCTTTGATAGTTCCATGTTACAAGTGTCTACATTGACCCTCCATTAGGTTGTGGGTCCTCTTGATGGTGGTTAAGATCGTTGCTGCTGGAGGGAGGAGCTCCCATCACCATTCCTCCTACCTTGTCTGTGCGAGATCCCTTTCTGGGCTGATTGAACACAGCAGTCTGACAGAAAGGTGGGGAAATTGCTTGTAAGAGGCCTGACAAAGACTGGGGTCCTTGCAAAGGAAGGGAGACAAGAATTCTGACTAGCTCAGTTGCTTGTGGACATGCAGCCTGACTTGGTCAGGTTTTATTTGGAACCGTTACACACCATTGCAGGATGCTTGTAATTCAAGAGCTACCTTCTTGTTTTGTTCGAAGGTAGGTGAAATCTGGGTTTTGCTTTCAGCCTGCTTCTGGCATTAGCCAGTGTCTGTGCTGAGAAGGACACTAAGTGAATGTCTCTGGAGTGTGGGGAAAAGCTACTGTGGTTACTTTTGCATTCACGTTTTGATTTCTTTGGCTGTTCATCTTCCTAATGATAAGCTGTGCAAGTGGCTCTTTCTGAGGTGGGTGACATCTGCTGGGTTTGTACCCAGAGAGTTTATGTAGCTCAGGTGATGAAAAAAAACCACTGTGCCTTTTGAGCTGTGTGCTACGTGTGGAGAATTCCAGGGCCATACAAACCTGGATCAGAAGTTACACGGAGAAACTTCCAGTGGAGAAGTTGAAATGTTGCTGCAGTTCCTCACGCAAGTACCAGGTTGCTAATACAAAGGGATGTTTCAATCCACAGATGACTTACTTGCTGAAATTAATGTCCTGACCAAGACGGAAGTTCAGCTGCTCCAACCAGTCATACAGGTTTTCAGTATTGTTGGTTTGGTGTTAGTGGTGTTGTAAGAAGGGGGAAAAAATCCCTTGTAGACTTGCCCATTTCCTTTTTTAAAATCCGAGGGTTTTAATGATGTCATATAATGGTTTTGAAGTTCAGTTATATATATCAAGTGTAATTATTTAATTGGATAAGTGGAGTTGGAATGAGACAGGACAGTTTTATTTGGATCCTGAAACCTTTTTGTGTATCTTTTTTGTATTTTTAGGAGCATGAAAGTCTTCAGTGTTTGTGCTGCAATTTTAATGGAACGTGTTGTAGTAAGCATTTTCTGCAGTGGTTTTCAGTCCTCACTGTCAGGCATGCAGAGCTGCTTTTCCAGCTCCCTAAGGAGTGAAATCCTTCCTGCTAAAGGAGGTGCAGCAGAGCAAATGTTTTCTGCAGGGTGGATTTACATTCACTAAGAGATGGAGAACTGACATGTTAATAACTGACATTTGTAGTTATTACTGTCTTAACACACAAGCCAAACCAGTCTCTGTGCTGTTGCTGAGGGCTAGTTATAAAGAGGAAGATTCAAGAGTATAGGGCAAAATCATGGTCTTCTCATCATCCCATTCTATTTAGCTGTAGTAAGAGGATGGGAGAGAAGCATTGCTTATTCTAGTGTTGAGAAGTGCTTCAAAATCACACTATCACAGAAACTGAACTTACTGAATGGGATCTGTGGTCTTACAGGAAACCTTAGGTAGTAAGTGGAGTCCTTAGAGCTTTTCTCTGGGGCTTTGTCCCTAGCTGTAATGGTTCTTCGGGCTTCTTCTGCCTAATGACCTTAGTCCTGAGGTTGAGTAGAAAAGCTGGCAACTTTTTTGAACTCTCCCTGTTCAAACAAGGGAATACGTCTCCTCATCCCTGGAAAAGCATATGAGGTTTGCTTACACCTGTCATGGTTTAAGCCCAGCTGGCAACCCAGACCCACATTTCTCGAGAATGACTTTTACTGAGAAGTTTCACTGTGACTGTATGGGTTCTCTTGTGAAAGAAACTCAGAACTGACCTTGCTTTTCTTCCCTGTAGTGATCTGTGCTTTCCTTGGATCTTCTCCTGTGCAGCATAAAATGGTTAGGGTTGGAAAGGACCTTAAGATGATCAAGTTCCAACCCCCCTGCCATGGGCAGGGATACCTCACCCTAGACCATGTCACCCAAGGCTCTCTCCAACCTGGCCTTGAACACTGCCAAGGGTGAAGCATTCACAGCTTCCTTGGGCAACCCATTCCAGTGCCTCACCACCCTTACAGTAAAGAACTTCTTCCTTATAT
>WYDI02037438.1:0-34129 GCA_009867235.2 Psittacus erithacus | reverse complement strand
TGGCCCTCCTCTGGACTTGTTCCAACAGTTCCATGTCCTTTTTATGTTGAGGACACCAGAACTGTACACAGTACTCCCATGTACTGTGCATGTACAAGCATGGATCTTCCCTTGCAGCTGTCTTCTTGGTTCCCATGTTTTCACTTTCATATTTCTTTGAAGGGACAGAATTCTTACTAATAACATCAAAACTAATTAAAAGAGCTCATTCATATGCCTTGCTGTCACAGCAGTACTTTGATGCTTGCTCTTTGTGATACATCTTTTAATTTATAAATGGAATTTTATTACATATCTGTATTACTTATATATGACTGCATGTTGTATAATATGGAAATTTATGCAAGGGAAGCATCTTTCTAATAACAGCTTGAAACTAAGTATTTGAGAGTTCTGGCTAATACAAATTGTCAACCATTTTGGTCTTTATTAGCTGTGTGTTTTCTTAGAGCGTACTGGAAATTACAAGGTGTCTGCAACTGACAACTTGGCTTTGGTTACAGGCACTGTGGGGGTAGCACTGGGTCCCTTCACGGAGACTTTCCAGTAGAAAGAATTACATGATAAATCCCCTTCGTGTAGGTCCTGTCCACAGAGAGAAATTACTGAGGTGTGAATGCCTTAAGGGATGGAATTGGAAACAGAGATTGCAGATGAGTAAAACGAGTGAACAGCTTTGTTTCCTATGGAATTATCAGCTGATCTTGGAAGTATTTTAACTTTGTGCTGAATAGCTGCACAATACCATGTTCACTTGGCTATTTAAGTATATTGCAGGAGCAAGAGGAAAGCTGACTTTTTAAGTGCATAATGACTCACCTTTGGCTTTGCAGGTAGAGCACGGAACCACATCACATACTCTTTAGCTGAAGAAATTTTGAAGATGGGCTTTTTCAGACACTTTTAATATTGCCCTCCTACAGCAGTGGTGCATGGGGTTTGAAACTGTAAGGCTTGGAGGAGTTGAGCAAGTAAAGTGTAATCAAATCTTAGCAAGGCGTGTTGGCTGGGTATCTTCTGTGAAAATCCAGTTTCTGTGTATTGCATCAGTGAGGAAAGATGTAAGTCTTGAACTGTTGTTATGAGTACATGAGCTGTTTTCATTCAGAGTCCTTGCTGGGGTTGGCAAGCTTTTTTTTTCCCCTCATTTCTAGTTGGGAGTCCAGAAATGGTTCTCCCTGAGCACTGAGCTGTTCTTGTGCCTGCCATCTGGTGGCCACATACCGCAGCTAACTGGGCTAGCTGCGGACCCCAGCTGTCTTAGGGGTATATCCCTCTTTGGGGTACTGGAGGAAAAAAGTAGATCCTTTTCTCACTGAGCTGTCTCTCAGATGGAGATTGGTTTTTGCGTGGTTTCCCTAGAAGAGAAATAAATTTCCTAAGTTCCTGTTACTATCTTTCTTCTCTTTCCTAGGATATGATGGAGCTCCTAGAGGAAGATCTAACCTGTCCCATTTGTTGTAGCCTGTTTGATGATCCTCGTGTCCTGCCCTGTTCCCACAATTTCTGCAGAAAGTGTCTGGAAGGAATTCTTGATGGAAACGTGCGAAATGTGCTTTGGAGGCCGTCCCCTTTCAAGTGCCCCACATGCAGGAAGGAAACTCCTGTTACTGGCGTCAACAGTTTGCAAGTCAACTACTCCCTGAAAGGTATCGTGGAGAAGTACAACAAAATCAAAGTAACTCCAAAAATGCCCGTGTGCAAAGTGCACAGCGGGCAACCCCTTAACATTTTCTGCCGGACAGACATGCAGCTGATCTGTGGGGTTTGTGCCACCCGTGGTGACCATACAAAGCATGTTTTCTGTTCTATTGAAGAAGCTTATTCTCAGGAGAAGCGGGCCTTTGAAACCCTCTTTCAGGGCTTTGAAACGTGGCGTTGTGGAGATGCCCTCTCGCGGCTGGATACCTTAGAAACCAGTAAGAGGAAAGCTCTGCAGATGCTAACCAAAGATTCTGACAAAGTGAAAGAGTTCTTTGAGAAGCTGCAGCACACGCTGGAGCAGAAGCGCAATGAGATCCTCTCTGACTTTGAGACCATGAAGCTTGCGGTGATGCAGGCCTACGACCCGGAAATCAATAAACTGAACACCATTCTGCAGGAGCAGCGGATGGCTTTTAACATTGCAGAGGCCTTCAAAGACGTGTCTGAACCCATTATATTTCTGCAGCAGATGCAGGAGTTCAGGGAAAAAATCAAGGTGCTCAAAGAAACTCCTTTACCTTGTTCCAGTGTGGACATCAGCCCTACAATGAAGAGCTTTGATACCAGTCAGTGGAATGGCATAAAGCTAGTTGATGTGGACAAACTTTCCTTGCCTCAGGAAAACAACACTCTTAAATTCAAGATTTCCTCAGTCTTTTCACGCAGATTTATAGTGAATTCTCTTATTTGCTTGCTTATTCTTGCTGTCACCAGGATGTCCTTTGTGGAGTCAGTTGTTGACAATCTCCAGTGCTGGAGATCTCAATTCTTTGCAATTAACTTGTCCTATTTGACAGATACGGTGGAGATAGCAGATCACGCAGTCTTTTACTGGGAACAGATGACAGATGGAGCTTCACTTCTAAGAGAAAAGTGTAAAAACTATACATTGGTTGTACTGGATAATGTTGCACAGTTTGTGTGCAAGTATAAACTGTTGTGAAGCCCATGCAGGAATAGGAGAAGTAAGAGAGATCTGGTGAAGAAAGCATAGAACTTCTTAAGATTAATTGGGTTTTTAAGCCTTCCAGTGAAAACATTCCAAGATTCAAAATGTTTCCAAAACATTCATACAATTCACATAGTTTGAGTGCTGATTAACTGGAAGATGAAATGAAGCTTTGAAAAACACATTGTTTTGGATTCTTTTAGTGGCGATTATGGGAATATTGTTCTCTGTAAATCATTCTTACCAAAATATAGGGCGAAACTGTGTATGTAGTTTAATGTTAATTGTAGAATAAGATAAAAAGTGTCACTTCCTCAGAGGTCATAGTTAAAAACACTTACTGTATTTTCCTAAATGGGAGGTGGTTGGCAAAGAGGAAGAAGAGTTGTGACAGACGAGAGTACTATATTGAGGCTGGCTGAGGACTGCCTTGCTACTGCAAAATACAGTGTGCATCCTTCACGTTCTGGAACCTATCTGAGGATGTTATTTCTCACTAGAACAGACACATGTATTTTTTTGTATAACCAGATGTGATTATCCTGTGCATTCAGATTACTGTAGGTTATTGTTTACATGTTCTATATAAAAAATGTTTCTTCAGGACAAGCATAAATTCTAGGGTAAAGAGAAATCAGTTGAGGTTGGTAAGAGAAGAACAAGCTACAAGGCAGTATGTGCTCTGCAGGTAGTACATACTCTGCAGTCTACTTTTCCAGGATCAAATTGCAGGGATAACTGAACTGTCTTACTAAATCCATGTTTCTCTGAAGCCACGCTTTCTTAAAAGTGGCCTTAATGTGTTGAGTTTAGTGCAGGGAAAGGCATGCCTGGGTCAGCTGCAGGAAGGCAGCTGTGCTCTTGCCCTGCAAAGGTAGCAGGTAGAGCAGTTTCCCTCTTGTCCCTCTCTGACTCCAGATCGTCATTCCAAAAGCCAGGAAAAATTATGGGATGATTCCTTGGAACAGAGTGCATAAAGTGACAGGAGTATGGATGTTGTTAGTGCTTTAGCACTGGAACATACACAGGTTCTTCTAGTGTTACTGTGTTTTTGGATACCTTGTTTCAGGAGTTAGCTGAATTTTCTGAGTGTATTGACTTGGCCACCGGTAACAGTGGTACACAGTGAACTGTAAGCTTGAGTTTTGAAGTGTCCTTCGTTAAGAGCATACAATACTGAGATGTATTGCTTGAAGAGCATCTAACCTCTTTTTGCAGTGGTCCTGTGAACACCAATATACAGAATGAAAACATGTCGTTGACTTTTCTGGGAAACAAACATGAAGTGTGCCATACTTTGGGGATATTCATTAGCCTCTCTCAAGGTTTAATAAGTTGTGACAGTCAATTCACTGTCTTCCAGTACTCTTTGCAAGCTGTTCATTTCAAAAATGAAACATTAAATTCCAAGAATCAGAGTTTCCAAGCAACCAAACCCTGCAAACAAAACTATTGTACATGATATTTACATCTTTGTTGCCTGGGAATGCTGCCGCTGCTCCACACGTCACTCCAAACACTTGGTAAAATCACTGAATGGTTCTTGCAGCTGCAGCTGCCTTGCAGTTTAGGAAAGATCAGGTCACAGACACATAGATCAGAGACTTATGATTTGTGAGTGGCTGAGATAGTGATGAGTAATCGAGAGGTGGTAGTTCTGAGCGTGGGAGGGGTGAGATTTGTAACCAGGGCTTCTACCTTGCAGCAGTTCCCTGAGTCCAGGCTGGCACGGATGTTGAATGATGATGACCAGGAATTTAAACTGGTGAATGGAGAGTTTTTTGTGGACAGAGATGGAACTTTGTTTAGTTACATCATGGACTTCTTGAGGACTCTCCAGGTCTCCTTACCAACTGATTTCTCAGACTATCAGAGGCTGCAGAAGGAAGCAGAATTCTATGGGCTCTACACTCTGGCTGACCTCCTGAGCCAGGAGCACTTGCTGAAGCCAAGGCTGGAGATCTTGGAAGTGCGTTTTTCTCTCCAGGAGATGCAGGCCTTTTTCCGGATCTTTGGTTCCTGCAGTGCCACTGTTGAGACACTAGCTGAACAGATCACAGTGTTCATGGGGCAGCAGTCAGGACAGAGCTGGAACAGCCCTTTTCCTTCTCAGAAACCACTTGTTCCGCTTCCTTTGGAAAGACCTTCTCATCATGACATGGTTTTTCAGTGTGGTACTGACTACTCTGCTGGTGACCAGTTCGTGGCCAGGTACTCTCCCTTGTGTGACTTCTCATTACAGAGATGTCTTAATGACTTGTAGCTCATAAAGTACATGCTACATGCTAGCAAGGATCATTTTAAGGTAGCTATCGGACAGCTGTCTGAGAGAAATAAGTTTCCTTCTTTCTGCTAGTTTAGTATTATCTTTTTCTAGTTCTGAGATATTCAGTTTAATTTTTTACATGGATTTGCCTGTTCTTCAGCTTTCTGAAACACTGATCTTGATATTTGGGTTTGAGTTCTCTTGGGTCTTTCTCCCTCTCTGCCCTTTCCTCCTCATTCACTCTCTCAGGTTTTAGAATTCCATGGCATCAGTGACCTTCTAGAGGACTTGAAAAGCACAAGAGTAAAATCAAGCAAAGCAAACAAAATAAATAAGGAGTGAAGTACCGGGGAAGCCTAAAATCTCTACTAGCTCATGGTCCAAAAGACTTTCATATGGAAAAGAGGCAAAAGAGAACAGCTAAACAGGGCTAAAGACACCAGTGGAACTAGAATACAAATTCTGGGGCTGAAAGCTTTTGTAGAACCTTTTACTAGGGGTGGGAGAAGGGGCAGATTATTAACTCTATGCTACACAGTGGCTTTTCTTTCAATTCAAGAGCCAGGTTTTGTTTTTATTAAGATTACTGTAGATCAGTGATTTTTGTGATAGCAGTATTGTATTCTAATGACAACTTACATTTTTTAAACAAGCTTTTGCTGGATGCCTCTATTGTATGGAGACACGTTTTTACTGTATAAGAAAACGTAACCTAATTTGTCCTCTGTGGCTACTAGAACATCTGGGATTTTATGGAAATTTTACTGAAATATTTCCAGAAGGGTTATGCTATCTGAGTATGTGAATCAAGACAGCAGTCTTTTGATTTATAATGAGGTTTATATTCTAGCTTCCTTCAGCTAAGCAAGTAGAAGAAAAACTACTTTGCATTTGCAAAGCAACATACATTTATGTGCTAGACCTTAACTTTATAATGCATTACTCATTTTAATGGACTAACAACTGGTTGAGTAGGTTATGGCAACTTGAATAGGGGAAAATATTCTTGATTCTCTGCTTTATTTCTTTAGACTTAGTAAAAATATTCCTCTGCAGAATCTTGAGTAATGAAACAAGTTGAGTTTGATTATGTTGCCTGCTGAATTTCTATTGACTTATTCTTCATGATGGCACGGACTCTTTCACTTTTCTTGTGCTTTCTGTGATTATTTGTTGTACTTTCCTCTGAACCGTGGAACAGTTTTACCCTTGTCAACTTCTGTGTTTTGTAGTAGTATTTTTACCTGACTTCTGTTCCTCACAGTGTCTGGATAGATTCTTAAACTGTACTTTATATCAAGTAAAATAATTTGAGCAATGTGGAAATGATTTTCATACTTGTTACCACAAGACCTGCTGTACAAGGTAACTGCAATAAATGTCACTGTTTGTAGAGAGACATCCTGTGTAATGGAAAGTGGTGCTCTTGGGGTGAATGTGACTTCACTGTCCTTTCCATCATCTACCCTTGCCTGAAAAACTGTTGTGGCATGACGTAGAGCGTTACATAAATGAAAAGGGGTGGAGGTCAATCACAGCTATTTCTTAGGTAAAGTTTTGGGGTGGAGGTGAAAGAGAAGTGTTTCTTCCCCAACATGTAACTGGATGAGCTGGGAATTACTGTTCTAATAATGAGGGGAAGAGTTAAATTGTCCTTTAAGGAGGTAAAAAATACATGGAACCTTGGTTGCCATAAACCTGTGCAACTGTAGTGACCTGCCCTGTCTGAGGCCTGGCTTGTTTTAAAAAAAAGATCTATTCCATCCTTCAGGAAGTCACTGGAGCGTGTTGTAACTGATTTTTTTTCCCTTATTTTAGGTATGTTTCCATAAAGCCAGATAATAGAAAGCTGATTAATGGTACAAACGTGCTAGGCCTGCTACTTGACACTTTACTCAGAGATGGATTTCGCCTCGTAAGCACCAGGACAGTCTCTGGTGAAGACAAAGTGGAATGCTTCAGTTTTGAAAGGGTGAAGAGGCCAGCAAGCCTTGCCCTCACACTGAAGAATGCCCCAGGGAGCTCTGGGGTGGCATAGGCAAAGAGAAGCCAAGTGCAGAAAGGGAAATAAAAGCTTTTCATCTGCTGAAGGTGGAAGAGGGGTGTGTCAGTGCTAGTGGCCTTTTTCTGACTTGTTTCACACTGCAACTATTGAGGGAAGGAACAAACAAACAAGTTGGTTTTTTCTAGTATTCGGAAGGAAAAAATTGTTTCCTGCTTTTTACTACTCCACCCTCTTCAACTCTAAATAAAAGAACCACAGATTCAATACGGGTTTTGTGGACCAGATTCCAGCATTTTCAAAGGTTGTTTTTGTTTTTCTTTCTGGTTGAAATTCATATTAGGACTCGCAAAAAATCAGCTGTTCCTGCTAGAAAATCGTTTCTGTGTCCTGTGCTAATCTGCAAGTAGATTTTAAATACATGATACTACATGAAGAAATAAAAGATCAACACAACTGTCATCCCAACAGCTTGGAGAAGTGGCTGGAGGAGGAATGCAAGCCTCAATGACTGAATATTGCTTCTGCTTTCAAGAGATGCAGATACATTTGACTCTCTTGCAGTTAGAAGAAAGCAGCGTAAGGCTGTCTCTTGCAGAATACTCCTCTGTCCTCTCTTCCCACTCCAAAGGCATTAAGCTGCTCTTCAGTGCTGAGAATGAAATGATAAAGGTCTTTGTGAACAAAGGGCCAGTTGATGTCTAGAGCTAGACAAGATTTTTAGAACTATGAAAAGAATGAAAATGTGATAAACTGTCCTTCAGATAGGAGAGTTAGTACAATTCTAAGCAAAGTAATAGTACAAAGGATTAAGGAATTACAAAGGACTTGTCAAGCGCAAAACATTTAGGAGGAAGGCTTGGCAGAAGTGGCTTTAAAAGCCTTGCAAATATTAGCCCTGTAAAATGCTTTGTGAAGATGCCAAAATTAGCTCAGGTACCCAGAGAAGTAAGTTAATGAGGCCTTGGAAATCAAAAATCTTTTGTCCCCTCTTCAAGACAGGGAAAGAAGACAGCAATAACTTCACGGGTTCATTATTTGAATCTGACTTTTGATGTTGATAAAACACCATCTTCCCAAAGTTACAAACAGCCAAGTAGAGTTTGGGCTGTTTTGGCTGACTAATTAGACCTAGCTTTTCATTAGCTTCAAAGTATGAATTTATAACTTTATTTGCAGCACTTAAAAATGGTGTGGGTATCACCCATCTGTTTCTTGCCCTTAGGAGTTTCCATGAATTGAATTTTCCCAGGCTGGTGGTGCCGCTATCAGGCAGCTCTTTTCTTTTGCAGTGCATTTTAGCTTGACAGAAGTTCGTAAGTTCAGTGGCAACAATGAGGTCCTCTTTCTCCAGAGCCTTCTGGGTTGAGATTAACATGATTATGGGACTACAGCTTTTAAACTGCTTACAAGTTTTATAATCTAATAAATTGTCGAGGAACATTAGAGTGGATACTTTCAGTTCAAATGGGATTTTTTGGTCAATAATGTCAATATGTTCATCTTGATACATTTTTTACTGTGAGAACCATCATTCACTGGAACGACCTCTCCAGGCATGTGATGGAGTCCCCATTGCTGGAGATTTTTAAGATGTGGTTGGAGAGGTGAGAAATGGTCTCCCCTGGGCTCCCTTTCCCACCAAAGGCTGGACAGATGATCATTTCAGGTCCTTCTCAGTGCAGCCTGTTCTGTGAAGACCTGTGAAGGTCTGTGTCAGAAAACCTATTGTGGCGGCCTTTGAAAGGTCATTTTGCTGAGGGTAGCATTTGGGTGACACAGCTGACAAGCTGTATGGGATGACTATCCTGACAGGTTGCTGTACTACAAAGACAGCACTAGTTTTCCAAGTTCATTTTGAGGTCCGTGTACTGACTTTCCAGGAAAATTCCCGTTCCTCAACTTGGGATAAAGCTGAAACCAGTAATGACAAGTATTGAAGGAGTGAGTGACTGTGAATATTGCTGGTGAAGAGACTTACCAACAATAGCAAGAAGCACAAGACAAAAATGACAGTTTTCTAGAGGGAAAGGCAAAAAAAGGATTTGAAGCTGTGCTTAAACACCACACCTTCAGTGATTGCTGATAGCAGCAGTGTCAACTGAGAATAGTATCAGAACACCTGGCAGTAACAAAATTGGGGTAGTTCACCAACCACAGGAATAGTTTATTTTTCTGCTGCAGCAGCCACTTTGAAAACTGAAGTTTGGATTACTTTTTTCTAAATAAAGTGAAAGAAAATAGGAAATACTTCAATTTTAAAAAGCCCTGGAGTTTCAAACTGTGCCATCACTCATGCTCCATGGCTTTGGCAAAGTGACTATTTGGAACAACCATTTCAGCAACAGCTTGTGATGGGCTAGTGCTGAACACTCCCTGGTTCCCCTCATGGGTTAATTTTTATTCAGCACAAACGTCATCCTATGCATGTAATATTTTGGCTCTGGAAAAATGTACCTTCTTTGAAGGAAAGCACATTCCTGGGTTTCCTTATATAGAAAGTAGAAGCAGCGCTGGTAGACCTACAGGTGGTGTAGCTTCAAGCTGCAACTAAATGGCAGTAATTACAGAGGAAGGGGTGAAAATATGTTCATTTGCAGACAAATGAATATGAAAATAGCATCAATTTACTATGAGTATCCTCAGCTGGCCTGGGTAGCTGCTGCCCTCCACCTTGCAAGACTGTAGAGTGTTGCTGAACCAGGATGGCAATTTTTTCTGTGCCTTCTTTAGAGTGTTATACAGCATATCCTGCAGGCACGGGGGAAGTTATTTAGAAGGAAGAGTAACTAATAGCTCTAGTAACTCAAAATGGGATCTCTGCAGTGTGGGAAGTTTATTGTAGGTGGCTTGGCCATGCTTTTATATGTGACAGAACAAGAAGCTCTGATTGCTCACATCTAGGTCTACATTAAATAGGAATGGGATTTTGAAACATACCTACATTTTTTTCCAGTGAGGTTGGAATTTGGGATCTCTGACATGATTCAAGTCATTGCCAACTTTATCAAGAGAATTCCTTTTCCTGGGAAGATGCAAGATTTGCTGATTTCAGTAAGCTTACTGCTGTTTGCCTTTTTATTCTTCCTTGGATTCAGCAAAGATGTGCAAACTGTTCTGCTCCCTGAGATGCCATAGTGCTGGAGGTCAGTCCTGTCGCTCACTTAAAGCAAGCAGCGAGCCCTCTTCTGCTTTTTAATACACAAGGGGACTGCCAGAACAGTGAGATCACTAGGAGGAAAGGAAACTCAACAGTAAGGTGACACCGTCCCTCTGTTCTACATTGACTGCAGGTTTATGTGGCAGAAAAACAGATCATCAAAAAAGAGGTGACAGTTTGCTGGATTTGCAAAGGCAGGTGATTCAGAAAGACACCACTTTATTTGTCTCATATTTTTTATTTTAATCACTTTTCCCTCATTTATAGTTGGATTTCATCCTGTATTTCTATATTCAAGGCTGCCAAGGGCTTTATCAATAGTCTAGTGGTGCCTATTGGATATCTCAACAGCATAAAGACATGGCACTTTTTCCATCCCCATGTTCTTGCCCCCTGTTGGCTTCCTTTCATAGTGATTAGTTACATTTTTGTGCTTTTAAGTAACTTTCTTACTGCTTCTTCACACCCCAGGAAGTTCTCCCATGTTCCTCTTATCTCTTTGGGGGCCATATCATTTATTCACCACCTCAATTATTCAGTAATATGCTGATACCAGGAAGGAGAGAGTCTGACATGAAATACCTCCATGTTCCTTGGGTATTGATTTCAATGTCGATTCACGAGGGGTTTTATTCTTTTTGGAAGTGCAGTCTCTCCATTCTTCACAGATTCTGCACTCAGTGCTCATAAGATTGTATAATTGATTGAGAATAGATGTTTAAATAAAGCTATTGCAATTGACACTACATTTAGACTAAAAAAGACAGATCTCTTAGTGCTGACTGTAGTACTGGGAAGTTTTCCCTTTACTAAATAATTCCAAACTATTTTCACATCCCTGCATAGTTGAACCTCATGGAAATAGTACAAGACTCCACCCTAAGGTGCAGTATATGAGGAACTAATAGCCACAGGGCAAAAGAATGATGCTGGAGTAACTGCATCCTGTCCGCTTCGACAGACTGGCAAACAAGGGTGGTGACTTCTGTTCTGACTTTGAAGAAACTTTTCTCCACATTGGGCTGTTCCCACTTTTTACCTGTTTAGGTTGGTTTCTGGTTCTCCAGTGCACAAAAATAACTCCTTTAGTCTGAGCTGAGCACAGCTGATGTGCTTGTGTCTGTCTCTGGAGTGGGCAAGTTGAAGGTATATCAACACACAATCTGGGTGAGACTTTGTTTTGATTCGCAGCTGAATTCACTACCAGGAAGCCACCAAAGTGGAACAGAATTCCTGTTGGACATTACAACAAAGTGTTCAGAGCTTTGATTTTTTTATTTTTTATTTAATTTGTTCCCAGATTGCTGGAAAGTGTTACTGAATATTCACTGGGAGGCAAGCTGGGAGCTGTCCAAGATGGGGAGGGAAACTCATTGCCTCTTACTCCTTCCCTCTGATTTGTGCTGAACCATTGCCAGGCTTTAGCTTTACAAGGTTTATTTTTATTGATTTTCAACAATTAACAGTGGGAGGATCTACAATAAAAGATTCACAGTGCATCATGAGGAAATACAACTCCTTACCAAATATTATATTGATCTACTCCCAGATGCTACTGAAAAAGCATATAAAATCCCAAAATGAAGTCCACTGATGGAGAACTTCCTCTTTCTAGTGACAGATGCATATGACTGTTATATCTTAGGAAAACAATAAAAGGGAAGGGAGTGACTCTGCTTCTCTGACTGTATCTTCAACAGCCCAGTTAAATCTGTCAACTCAGTGTAATCCACATAAATAATTTGGGAATCAAGAGAACTGCTGGTGCGTCTGAAGAGTCCCATTCTTTGAAGCTGCCTCTCCTGCTGCAGTCAGGCCATAATTAGTCACAGAAGGCCTTGTTGTGACTAGTAAATGGATGGACCAACAATGATTTGAATAGTCTGGAACCAGCTGGAGATATGCCTGGAGCCCTGAATACTCTCAAATGGGTGGGTGGGATGTAAATCACTAGTCATCATATAAAATACAAATAAATCTGACTTCTATTAAAAAAAGGGCATGTCCATTTTCTAGCCCATCGTGTAGCTTCTGCTGAAATAACCCCTGAAGTGTGATCTGATGTGTAAATTTTTCCAAGAGTCCTTCCTCCAGTTCTACTCCGCTTCCATTCCAACACAACGGTCCAATAATTGGTGGCTTCTTTATGGTCAGAAGGATGATGAATGTAGCCCTAAAGGCTGGAAACACTAATGTGTGCAAGTCTGCTGTAGAGAATGTAGTTAGGGCTTTGCTCTCTAAGCAAGTTTCTGCTACACCAGTCAGCTGAGTGCTGGCTGAAACTATGAAGAATATTGCAACATTGTTCCATCCTGATCCATTGGAAAAAATAAGGAATAGATTGGAGACATCCAGTCTGGTGTTTTACTAGTACTTTGGAGATGGGAACTCAGTTTTCTCTGAATTCCAAAGGCAGCTTGTAGCTTTCATTGAGAGCCCTCTGAAAAGCCTATGGTTTTTGTTTTTGTTCCCCAGTGATAACTAAACTGAGTAATAAAATAATTGCTGACATACCATTTTATTTACAGTGCTGTATTCAAAGTGTTGTATTCAACAATAAATGGAAGGCGCGCTGATCATTCTATCCTTTAATTCTTGTGTCTTTATACTGCGTCTTCAGCTCGCTCCTTAGCCAGGTCATTAGTAGGATAGAGGAAAAGGCTATGTGATAAAGGCAGGCAAAGATACATGGAAGGCAGCAAAATCACTTCTTGCCCATCACAGAGAGTGGGTTGAGGAATAAGATGTGGCTGGATAGAATCACTGTCTTTGTGGGACCAAAGAGACACAACTTACTGTACTGAAGGGAGGACAGTTAACAGAGCCGTCAGAAATTTCAGCGCCACCAGACAAGGAAAAGCAGATCTTACGGAGGTGAATGAATGAGTGGCTGATAGCTGCTAAAGGAACATGGAAGAGGCACAGAATGACTTAGATGGGAGACTTAAACATTCATGAGACTATAGAGATGTTTTATTTTTTCCCTAATGTGATCAGTAAGTGGATCTGCAGAACATCCTATGTCAATAGTTTGCATACCTGAAGAACAGAATTTCTCTCTTGGATGTCATTTCTGCATCTGCGCTGTGAAATGAAACATTGCAGGATCTAGACATAAGACGGGTTAATCATGTCGGTACCTCACATCTAGGAAGAGAAGCTGAGCTTTTGGTGGCCAAACAGACAAACTGCAGAGCAGAACAAAAGCATTGCTCTGGTAGCACTGGGGTTATAAGCCTCCTGGATACATCCCATTGGTGGCCTTTGTTTCGATTTCAGGTGCAATAGGGTGAGCAGTAACCCTATTTGTAAGTTCCTAATTTGCCATGAACTGGTAACCTATCTGGAGCAGATTGGTTTACATTTATTTCCCTATTTGGAAATCAATCCTTAAGCCATGTAATTTTCCTTTGCTACCTACAATTGTTCAAAAGATTGTCTTCTGAAGACGGTTCAGTAAACTGTGCATCCCTGGAACACATTAATGGCTTAACAATTATTATGGCCATGCCAAGAATGTAAATGAAAAACTGTTCACTAGTGTTCATACACAGTCCTGAAATCTCTACGGATGCGTATGGAAAAGGATGGGCAAAAGGTTTATCTTCTTGCCAGGCTCATCTTTCATTTCAGGGATTCTCTGCAGAACATGGCTGGAAAAGCAGGCACAGGGACACTTGGTGTGGCTGCTCTGTTGTCTGTAGGTTGCCCTTTACAAGAGCTGTGCTATAGCAATCTTCCCTTTTGAAAGCCTGACCGATGCTCTCACTGAACTTCTGAGGTAGGTTTCGAAGGGAGAAGCTGAACATCACATGAAGTCCCACAAGGCTAGCAGAACATTAGTCTGCTACAGTTTTGATCATCTATATTCTGTGGACGGATCTAAACTTATTTCTTGTCTACACCCAGCACCAAGATACAGCCATGAGTGGAGGATATAACATTTCTTAGGAGATAGCATCTGGAGCGTTCAGGATATGAATATGTGGATTTCTATTCTTCTAAAATAAGCGATGACAAGGGCACAGGTCTTCTGAAGGCAATGACTCCTGCTACAAAGACCACACAGCTACTTCAGGCTGGTCTACATCTGTGACAACTGGTGGGCACTAACCTGTTATAAAAATCACTTCAGTGGTTGAAAGGAAAAGGCAGAACTTAAACATCCTGAATGTTCCTGCTCAAACAGCAAGTCACTCTGTGCCCTGTTGATGAAAGAAGCAGGTGAACTGGTACACTCAAAGAAATGGGGTTTTTATCTCTTCCAAATCTTGTGCTGGTTTCCTGGAGGGCATGTAGGTCAGTGTGGCTAGCAAGCTTGTGTGCTCTGTGATGCCAGTGCTCAGGAACTGGCATTTACTCTCCTGGGGGCCTCAGAACAGTGTGCACAACCTTGTCTATACAGACTGCAAAGCTGCTTCTAATTCAAAAACCCATAAAGTTGTTCTCAAAAAGATGGCTCTGGACATGCTGTTGCCATAAATGGTCTTTACTGCACCACATCTAAATTCCTTCCCAGATGCCTGTGGCAAATCTTGCCATTTGAAATCAGTATTTGCAATATTGATTAATAATATCCTATTTGGGACCCTCATTTTCAGAGCGCAGCTCTTTCTGTAGTAGTGATAAAACATCTTTTTGCATTAGGCGTCAATTTTTGCTGTTACTGGAGGCAGCTTTCCTTTCAGAGAAGGCAGCCCTGAGACAATGTTCTAGTCCAACAGTATTCAGTAATGGTTTTGTTACTCGGTAAAACTGTCCTGCCAGCTGGATCTTTGAAGGCTTTATACTCCCTGGATGCAAGTAGCAAGTCAGGAACTGCCTTGTGGTAAAGAAACAGAATGAAATGTAGACATGGATGTTACTATGATAGCTAGTGACATAACTATGTTGTATAGGTAATGACTTCACCCTGAAGGCTGAAGCTGAAGGTCTAGACTGGCACCTTGAAGACATTTGGCATTTAAGAAATGTTAATGAGAATCTAGAGATGCTGGAAAATGCAAGAACTACCCTAGTGTGAGCCACACCTGAGGTCTCTACCTAGCTAAAGAGAACTTTACAGAAGAACTGTCAGTCCTCTTCTGGTTCTGACTGAACAGAGGAATATTTTCCACGGAACTTGTCCTACAGGATGCCAGACATTTACAGAAAATGACCTCTCAGTGCCAGCAGAGTTTAATCAATACCAAAAGCTGGACATCCATGGAGACCTACCAGGGGTGATTCCAAGCATGATTTGACAGTGGGGTGCTGGATTGCTCTGTCTGCTTGCAGCTGAAGGGTCCAAAGATGATTTCACCTTGTCAAAATTAATTTTGGTGTTACTGATAATTTCTGCTGAGGGCTCCAAGAACTGCCCATGAGGGCTTCATGGCTGCTGAGGGATCGAAGAACGGCAGACCATGAAATAACCACGGTAATTCGAACTCTGGATCATCAGAAGCCTGGTGTTCCCAGGTTTGAGCTATGTTTAACTTCAGAAGAATTTATGTAGGGGAAAATCAGAATCTGTCTTGCAAATGTTTTGTTCCTTGTCACTCTCTAATCAAGGTCTAGACATGTTAGGAGACTTGCTGACAGCCTAGGGCAAGAAGTGGGACCAGCAAGCATTCTGGTCTTTCTCAATGTTTCTGCTCAGGCAAACTAGAACCAGAGGCCAAGTGCCAGTATCATTTGGGACACCTTGAAGCAAGACATTTTGCTTGCTCAGCATTCTTACAAGATTCATGTTATGCTTATCAAGCCAAATGAAACATATCTTATGCAGATGGTCTTTAATGATGCCACTACATGACACAGCAAGCGTCTGAATGCTGGGGAGGTCATGCTCATTCATGGGGTATGTATCAATAGAGAATTAATTTGTCCAAGGTTATAGCAGCTTATCCAAGGAACAAATAACACAAATGATACAATTTCTAAAATTAAACCCAATCTTAACAGCTATTTAAGTGTTAATGTAAGCATAAATTAGTGAATAATTAGAACTACCTGGTATATCACTGGCTAATGACAAGCCCTATCTGTAGCCACCAGCTGTCTGAAGAACATGGGGATGGCAGAACTGACACTGCTTTTGCACACCCACAGTTACTGCTCTCTTAGATGCTGCTGAACAACCTTTTCCCACATGAGTATCAGATGCAGAGGTCCCAATGGCTGCATGCAGTGCCCCTGTACCAACGCACAAACAGAAACATGGAAGAATTCCAAGTATTCCTAAAGATACTAAAATCCAGGAGGTTTTTTTATTTTGTCTATATAGTACCAAGAAGAGGATGAAAGAAATTGGCAAAGGTAAAGAAGCTCAGTATAAATTATTTGGTTTTTATATAGAGGGTGACAGAGAAACTCCTATCCCAAGGACATGCTTTATGGGAAAAGAGAGTAGTTTCATCAGGCCCAGATGTCTCAGAAGAGCTATTTTTACAAGAACTCTAAAATAAATGTGAAAAAATAAAGATAGAATTAAAGAATTGGTCAATTACCATCAAACATATCCACTGCCTGGACAACTGTTCATAACTAAAGAGAAAAAGGTACGGTTGCAGAGGAAACTGAGATACTTTCACAGCATAAGTTAGTGCCTTTCTTAGGAGACTTACTTTATGCCTGCATAAGCATAAAATAATGGGATCACAATATCACAGCTCTGCAAGTAACCCGTATGCTCTATGCTACTAGAATTGCTTGAACTAAATAAAAGTGAGATACCTCAAAGATCAGGAGGAAGTCCAACAGTTTAATCCTGATTTGGAAATGGATTAAGTAACACTCCTCAGAGGAGGAAAAATGTTGTCACTTTTCTTATCAGAGTAAGATATTTGAATCTTTTTCAACCCAGAAGAGTTTTTTACCAACGCCACTAATTTGAGGGGATTGTAAACCCTCCTGTCAAAAAACTTCCACCAATCCAAATCCTCAGAAAGCATCTTCACAGAAAAAAAACCAACTTGTGGGTGGTTTGAAGGAGGGAAGAGGTGAGTCCCCTTGCTGGCTGCTGAACAGCCATGAAATCTTTTAATGCTGCTTGCTGCTCCCTGGTTTCCCTCTTCAGTAGCATTAGAGAAAATAGGAACATAAAGCAGTTTAAAGCCACCTTTACTGGTGCTCTTTAGCAATAAACCCCAGAACTCTGGCATAACAGAGGTCTGTGATGCAATTCCCAAATACTCAGTTATCTCAGTATTCATCTACTGGAAACATAAGGTATTCCTTTAGTGAGCTTTAATAGGTACTTACATTTATTGTATGCTCATTTTACTGTTACTTCAGGAAACATCTTAGGAAAGGAATATTGAACTTGCAAGGAACTGCACAGTTAGTAGTCCAATAAAAGCAAATTCTGCTACCCTTTGAAATCCTACCTGCAGCTTGCTTTCATCTGCTAATGGTAATAGTTATCACTGCCAACAACCTTTGAACAAGGCCATTTTGTGACTTCTCTATTTTTGCACATATCCTTGATTTAACAAGAAAGATGGGGAATATCTGTGGATAACATCCACTGGGCACTTTTCTGGAAGAAAAAACTTGTATTCCTTCAGGCTTTTGAAGCCAAGCTTTTCTATTCCCTCACCTTGAGACTATTTTCAGCCAGTTTCTTAGAGTCTTCTGATGGACTTTGGCAAGTCATGACAATTTCTAAGCAGCTCTTTGGTCTGTCCCTGTTTTTCCCACTCTCTTCCTCAATGACAGCATGTATCTTTACACTCTGTAATTTCTGACAGCTGTTCCAAAATATCTGATTAAAATCAACATTTTAATGCATACCGAAGGGGAAGGCGAGCAAGAAAAAGAATCCTTGGGCACTTTGGTTTTCATAGAACCATAGAATGGTTCGGGTTGGAAGAGGCCTGAAAGCTCATCCTGTTCTAACCCCCTGCCATGGGCAGGGACATCTTCCACTAGATCAGGTTGCTTCTAGCCCTGCCCAGTCTGGCCTTGAGCACTTCCAGGGATGGGGCAGTCACAGCTTCTCTGGGCAATCTGTACCAGTGCCTCACCACTCTCACAGTAAAGAACTTCTTCCTAGTATCTAATCTAAATCTACCCTCTTTCAATTTAAAGCCATGCCCCCTTGTCCTACATGTCCACTACATGCCCTTGTAAAAGGTCCCTCTCCAGATTTCTTGTAGGCTCCCTTTAGACGCTGGAAGCTACTATAGGGTCTTTCCAGAGCCTTCTCTTCTTCAGGCTGAACAAGCCCAACTATCTGAGCCTGTCTTATCAACCTTATCAAGGAGCAGTGCCTGATGTTCGTCTTCTGTGTTGTAGTAGAAAATAATTCTCACATCTATTTCTCTACTACTGTTACAGCTATGGATTTTTAGCCACAAATTCAATTCTTCAAATAAAGATGAGCTTTTATAACTTAGGCCATACCTAATGCAGAAAGAGATCACCTCTCTCTATCTTGGAGCAGAAGATCCTGTGCCTTTAAGACTCTTAAGACAAAGGTCTCCCTGGAAACCTTTCTTAGGACACCTATTTCACCACAAAAAATGTCTTTTAAGCATGTATACATCATCAGATTCTAGACAATAACTGCTTGCATACATTCATACAGTACCTACAGCATTCCATCCCCACATGGATATGCAGTGACCATCACAAGGCAGATTTCAGTTTCCCTTTACAAGCACTAAAAAAAACCCCAAAACAAAAAAGCCAAAATAACTTATATCTGTCTTTCAGCAGGTCAAAGCAGGTCCAGCAGGTCAAAGGAGGTGATCCTGCCCCTGTACTCCGCTCTCGTGAGACCACACTTGGGGTACCGTGTACAGTTCTAGTGTCCTCAACATAAAAAGGTCACGGAACTGTTGGAACAAGTCCAGAGGAAGGCCATGAGGATGATCAGGGGACTGGAGCACCTCCTGTACAAAGCCAGGCTGAGAAAGTTGGGGCTGTTCAGCCTGGAGAAGAGAAGGCTCCGTGGAGACCTCATAGCAGCCTTCCAGTATCTGAAGGGGGACTATTGGGATGCTGAGGAGGGACTCTTCATTAGGGACTGTAGTGATAGGACAAGGGGTAACGGGTTAAAACTCAAACAGGGGAAGCTAGATTGGATATAAGGAAGAAGTTCTTTACTGTGAGGGTGGTGAGGCACTGGCATGGGTTGCCCAAGGAAGCTGTGAATGCTCCATCCCTGGCCTTGTTCAAGGCCAGGTTGGAGAGAGCCTTGGGTGACATGGTTTAGTGTGAGGTGTCCTTGCCCATGGCAGGGGGATTGGAACTTGATGATGTTACGGTCCTTTCCAACCCTAACTATTCTATGATTCTATGATTCAATTTCCAATATTTTAGACACTTAATTCTTTTGAAGAATAAGATATTGGTTTCTTAACACATGAGAAAACACAAGCTGGAAGTAAGCAGCTAGTAGCATGGGTAGCAACGTAAGCCACATAGAAAAGAACATATTAAAGCAAAGCAAACTTGAATAAAACCAAAACAAAAGAAGCCTCTTGGTAAAACTGTACCTTGTTAAATAGCAGAGGCTCTTAGATATGCCCACAAGATAGTCCAACTCATTAATTAAGGCTGGACCCTGTCTCTGGCTGGTTCACAGCTGGCTTACAAACTTTTATGTTTCAAAACCAATTACCTGTATTCTCAACAGAAGTTTATCTAAACACTTTCCATCAGCCAGCTTCTAAATATGATACTAAAGCATGCTAGTCTTAGGGTTTGATCACAAAGACAAGGTACTGTTCTACATTTTCATTGCAGCTCTTTAAAAATAAGCTTCTATAAAGACATTAAGAAATAGAGAGCACTTTTATTTGACCAAGGTTTGACATTTATCTTATACACAAAGGGGATAACACTGGACTCAAATGTAATTTTTACAAGCGCACACATTTTCCCCCCCCTCATTTGCAATATGGGAAATTAAAAAATAGCTTGTTATGTACAGTAAGTTGCTGAATTCAAGTGCAATTCACTTCTGGAACCTCTATAACAATACAACCAACAGGGGGCTGTCTGGCTACATGATGTTATCGAATCTGCAGTGAAATCCTTTTTCTAACTGTACAACCTACCATCCCTGCATGCTTCTTAAAACTGGCTGTCGCACAGGTCATTTCACAGATTTCTTACCTCCAACACAGCAGAGCTCTCCATCTTTGTCTGATACTACTGGAAATGTCTTATTTTGTTGTCTGAAGCTTCATTATATATAGATGGATAATACAGTTTATATATTTACTGATATGTCTGAAAATAACAGATACTGCTTATTGGAAGAGGGAGATTTTCACATTGTCTTGAGGACAGGAAAAGGCAAGTCACAGCTATTGCCATATGCTAAGAAGCTGTATCATGTGAGCATTTTTGTGTTAGTGTCATATGTAGATATCTTTTGTAGAAGGAAAGAAGTAAACCAAGATGTTGTTAGCCCCTTTGATACTTACTTAAAGAGCAAATAGGCAAAGTCTGTCTATAGGAGTACCAAGAAAGGAAGAATAAGGTCCTGAATATTCCTTACATTGCCTTAAGCAATTGAAATTAACTTTAATACTGGGTTGCCATTCTTGGGAGCAGAGGGAACTCTTCCTTGGTGCCAGCACTGTTGCTCACACAGAAAGCACATTCAGCTGGCTGAGCTTACAAAAAAATGTACCCAAAGTCATTCAGTGAAACCACCATGGAAGTATCAGAGCCAGGTTAATATTGAAGGAAAAAGGAAGACTGTCAGTCCCAAACTTGTCTGGCTTGAGAAGCACAGGGCTGTTGAACCATGTTCATATATTATTGTTGACTGTTCTAGCTGGGCCAACAACATAATCCCTGAAGCTTTTCCTTTGCCTTTATTTCAATAAAATATTAAAAATGTATACATTTGAATTTCTGTTCTATAACTTATGCCTTGTATATTTCAAATGTTATAATAATTAAAGCTTTTTGGAGTATTTTATGAGAGATTCAAAAATGTTTTACTTTTAAAACCACTTAAAAGTGTAAAAGCTGCTGACAGAAAGTTCTTTTATAGGTAATAAAGTCACATGCTTGTCCTGCAAAAACCATAGGGAAATGTGAAACCTTCTATCCATGGCTGTCTCCTAGGGCTATATAAACAGCAGAAGAAAGCATTATGAATATATTATTCCCATCTCTCAACAGAAGAGATGAGCCTTTAGCTACTTAGTACTGTAGACTTCAGATTGGAGATTTGAACTGGATAAATGCTGCTATAACTAATTTGTTAATTAAACATAGGATTCAAATTTTACATTGAGAGATGGAAGCAATATTAGATAAATTTTATTTACTAACACAGAGCTATAAGCAAATCAAATTTGGAAAAAAACCCCAGACCCCTAGATTTTTTGCTCCTCAGAGTCATTAAATAACTTATAACAGAACTGAACTGTTTCATTTAGGGTGCGCTAAAGTAATATCCCAATGATACTAGCTCTCTCACAGAAAGATGAACAATGTCACCTGTGCCATTGCATTTTCCCCACCATTTTTTCTTATTTCTGCTTATAGTTAAATATTTTCTGATACACATTTACAAATGCCACCTTAGAAAGGAGATTCACATGTATCACAGATGTAAGTTTTCCTTCAAATTAATTTGATATGTTTGTTTTAAATGAAGAATTGCTGTTCTGCTTCAATTTAAACTGTGGTAAAATAGCAGCTAACCACTTTGGATATGCTTCTATCAATCATTTCTTGTGACTTCTATGACAAGAGGTGGTGAGAAAGAACATAAAAGCAGTCTATAAACATTTCAAATTTCGATCATCACTGATTGAGAGCAACTTCCCCAAATATTTAACAAGATACCATGATTAGGGGAAGAGCTGAAACTTTATCAGGTCTCTATATCCAGATATCAAGATCAGAACCACTTTTACTCAATAAAGTGTGCTATACGCAGTACCAAGAAAACGGCTTTTGAAATTTGAAGAACAATGGCTTGCAAAAGTCCTAAATGCATAGGTGTCAGTCACTCGACATTTCTAAAAATGCACTGTTTCCCACTGTACAGAAAAAAAATTATGTGTTCATATTTTAGTTCATTCTTTCTGCAACATAGATCTTTATAGGTAAATTTACTGTAAAATATGCTGAAGCTCAAACATGAACATTACTTTTAGTGTGTAAAAGGTTTTGCAGAATATTAAAGATATTACTCATGAAACCACATTCCAAAAATGGGACAAACAAGTGTTTAATATTAATAGCTATATATGCAAAATGAATCCGTGACAAGACTAGACAAAAATCACAGTGTTTTGGAGTTCACAGGACTGGATGAATAGACCATGAATCAACAACGTGGAAACTCTGTTTCTCATCTTGAGCTGACAAGAAGAAAAGCTGATTACAGACCTGGTTTTTAAAAGATGCATAATACTCACCTCTTCCTCTCAGATCAAAATAAAGGCCACAGAAAATTCCTTGAGGAAATGGATTACTGTAGTACAGCTACTAAATAAAAGTGTTGTGTTTTTAAACTAAGAACCAACAGCCCTTCAAGGTAAGTATCCCTATTTTAAGTGTGACATGGAGATGCTGAAACTACAGTAGCATGCAAGAATGTGGGGTACCTTGTTTAAGAAGAGACTGTCAACAGACATCACATCACATGATATTTTAATTCAAACAACATCTCCTAAGAAGCTCAGTGGCAAATGTGAACAGCCATTGTTTCCTGTTAGACTCTTAAGTCAGACACCTCTGAAGGGGAGAATACAAGTACTATGAAAACAACAGCCTGGTAACTTGTTTAGCAACATGTAAGGATAAAACCAGAAAAACATCACATCCAATTCTCAGGAATTCTCATTTGACATAACCATGAGGACACGGTTTCCTCTACTTGCAGTCTTTTGTTCCATTGCCTACAGAATTTTCTACCAATTTCTACCCCTAGCAGCATCAGGCTTCTTACGTGCTCAGCCCACAAACATCTTCCCCAGCTCAGTACCACACCAGGCCAATCCTATCGTTTGATTAAATATTCCATATGATCATGAAGATTGCTTCATAGTACACTAACACAAGGGGGCAAATGAAGATTGCAGAATCTCAAAGCAGGAGTTCCCCAACTTCTTAGTGTTTTATTTTGTAATCCTCATGTTCTTTTTGCAGTTATTAGGTTGTGTTTTGTTCCCAGCACCTCCCTGCCAAAAAGCATTTCCTCCTTTGAGTTCCAATTCCCATATCAGTTGTAACACTTTATTTACTCCCATAATGACAATGAGAGAACTGAAGCATCTTTCACATGAAGGAAGGCCGAGAGAGTTGGGACTCCAACCTGGAGAAGAAAAGGCTTGCGTGTGTGTGATCTTACAAAAATTTATCAATTCCTGCTGCAGGGGACAAGGGAGAGTAGCAAAGACACAGTCAGGCTTCTCTCAGTTGTGTCCAGTGACAGGACAGGATGCAACAGGCACAAAATGAAATGCAGGGAAAACTATCTGAACAGGACAGGCTGAAGAGTCTCCATCCTTGAAGATATTAAAAACCTGACTGGACACAGACCTAAAAAACCTGCTCTGCCTGTCCCTGCTCTGACTAAATGATCTCCAGAGGTCCTTTCCAACCTCAACTATGTTACTTTCGGGTTTCTTTTCAGGACTAAAATTAATGAAGTAGCTGAGAACACTAGAGGTTGCCCTCTCTGTGTTGAATATGATGAGGGGGATGCAATTGAGTGATTTCACAGATGACAGCAAAAGCTACTACTTAACAGTCTGCATCCCCTTCTGGAGCTGAAGCACAGTGTGCTCCTGTGAATGTTAGGAATGATCCAAGGTGCACAAGCCCCTTTCCTCAAGCCTGACTCATTCCCTTTGCCTCAGGCCAGATCCCTTCTGTCAGACTGCTACTTCTTCAAGTTTCAACAAACAAAACCCCCAAATTTTGCCCTACCTGTCCCAATCCACTGAATTTTCCATTTCACCAGATCTGTCTTTCCACTATCAGTTCTCAGCTCCAACCTTTCAACATTAGATTTTCAGACATGCTCCTCTCACTAGTTGTCTTCACTCCTATATAGCTGCTAGTCTCAGTTTATTTTCAAGCAGGCCTACCTTTTCTTTTCCTTTTATACGAATTAAGCATCTTTGTTCCCATACAGTTCCTAAGCCAAGCAGAAACAAGCCTCTGACCTGAAAACAGCAGGCCTTCCTTTGTTAAATCAGTCACAGCCCTTAGGACCCCAGAGCTGCAAAGCAGAGGAAGTTCCATTCAGCCATGGGCTACAGCTCTGCCCATGCAGGTAAACATCTGGAAAATAAAATTGCTATTATTATTTAAGGCAACTGTGGACTGTGCAAAATAAGACAATCTTTTCAAAGGTTTAGGATTTGAATAACTTGAGTAGGCCTTCATAAGCAGTTGAAGTAATTTTCTTAATCCAGATGGGAGCTTCGGTTCCTCAGCTGAGCTCTGCTTCTGAGGATGCTCAAATTGTATTTTCATCATATCACTGAACTGTTACAAGCTGCTAGGGCCACTAAACAAGACAGTTCAACCTTTCCCCTTCTGCTTCTTCCCACTGCCTGCCATCCCCTGCCTTGTGCCAGTTGTAGGAGTTTTCATGGTGAACCAGAAGGAAGCAGTCTGTTTTACTATTCACACAAAGGCCTGCACTGGCACAATGAAGTAGTCGGGAACAAATGGTCTGGCTACTGGACCTTGACACAGCCATGCAAATAGACTTACTTATTGCATGGTCTCAGATCTTTCTGAACAGCTCTTTAGACTCACATCCACTCCTAGAAATCCCAGAGAAAAAGCCGAAATACATTAAAGTACTGGATTCTACAAGAGTCTTGGGAAGGCCTTCTGCAAGCTTCACAGTTTGCAATGTGCTAACAAAAATCAGTGACTTTTAAAGTGAGGGGAACAGTGGAAGAATAAGATCTTTTATAACTCACTGAGGCTGGTCTTTCCAAGGATTTCTAAGTTTTCAAATGGCTGAAATGCACACCAGGTCTTTAGTGTTAAGCAGTTACAGTCTGAGCCAGAGGGCGTATTTTTTTTCTTAGTAGTCAACCTCATTTTGGCCACATATCTTAAAGAGACCTGTGGCAGGTAAAGGTAAACACAGAAGTGTTTACTTTATGAAAAGCTGTAGGCTATCTAATATTGCATAGCTTTACAACTGAGGCCTGAACTGGATTGGAAATTTTAGCCATCAGTACTTTCACCAGTTCAAATCCATAGCAGGGGCAGATGACAAAGGTGTGAATTTTATCAGCATGTACACCAGGCTGAAATTCTATACAGTCATATAATGCAGATTTATGAATTACAACAACTTGGATGAAGATTCATCTACATCATGCTTGTACCTGTGCAACTGCACTAGTAGCACGCTTGTGAAGCTTTAAGTCACAAAAAAACTCCAGTGAAGATAAACTTTTTTTTTCATTTTAAAATATCTATACAATATATAAAGTTGAAGCTGTGAGCACTTATTTGAAAAAGGCACGTGTATTTTAACTGTAAAATATAACAAGGCTAATAAAATGAGATTAGCAAGTGATACTGAGTCATGATAGTGAAGAAAATAAAATCTTAAAAAGAAACACACTTGCAGATCTTGACTGTATCTAAAATTAGTGACATTTACATAACCATTAGTCTACATTTGACTCACCACACAGTTCTTGCATGCAGCTTTTAAAACGAAAGGAGCCCAAGTAATTTCCATTCTCACTGCAGTGATTTCAATCATCTCAATGAGATTCCCCTGCAAGTGAAAAATCTTAGGGGAAGATGAGAAAAAAAAAATTAGTAAATTCAGTCAGATACACAGTTTAAACTTCTAACCGTAAAACTGTTACCTGTCTATGGACTTGGTGATTTAAGAAATTAAGTGTTTCAAAAGTTTTGTTAAAAACTTAAAATATGTTTGCTTTATTTGCTCACTTTGCTAAAAGTATGACAAAACATTTCCCAGTTCCACTCATTGAGAAAATGCTGTAAAGATGAACATACAATTTTAAGAGTTTTAATAAAGAAATACTGATACTTAAAGTAACACTATTTTAATATTTTTTTCATACAAGCACACTTACCAAAGCATTGTTAGACAGGTATAGCTTGAAATGGCTCCTTCAATAAATCCAGCTTCAATGTAAACCAAAGCATTCAAGTTACATATCTCTCTTTTATATTTGCCATCAGATACTATGAAGTCCTAAATACTGTTTCTGAACAGATGTAAATACAAATAAAAGCCAAAAACGTAAACAATCAGCACAAATTATAACAAAAACATCCTTTTTCATGACTCACATGCAGAAGTGGCTAGCCTTACTTCAGCAGCACAGTTAATACTGGAGATATTTACAGTCTTAACACCAATATTTACGTGCTGCTAAGGTATGACAGACATCAGCATCACAAGATTGACTAACTCATAAGTGATATTTCTCTTCAGGATGATGAAATCCTTGTATTTTTGAGGCAGCACAATATGGCCTGCACCTTTTCAAAACCCACAAACCATTATGTGCTGCTACGTTATGCCAAGGTGTCTACCATACTTCAAGGAAATAGAAATATATGCTGAAAGCTGAATGAGTTAGACAGTAATTTTCATGTAGTGACATCAGCTGTATTAATAAACTATAAAATGTGTATTAGACATTTGTCCATTGCCAAGCTGAGTGTTTATTCATACTGAAGCTCTAGACTTCATTGTCAACTGTGCATAATACCTTCATGGGACATGAACCAGGAACCGAACAACTGTGTGCCTGATTGGGGGAACTAAAGAATATGCAGATGTTTACTTCAAAACAAAACGTTTGGGTTATTTTCTAATCTAACTTTTGGTCATCTGGAAGCCCGATGTGGAAAAAAAAAACCCAACCAAACCAAAACCCCACCAAACAACCCAACCAAAAACCAAACCAAAACCCAAGAAAACCTCTCAACTTTCATGTGTAAGAAAATAAGAGTTAATTTCAAAATAAGCTTCTGTCAAGTACTGTATCAGTCTCCAAGCAGTTTGTTACATCTGCAGGCTACTCTTGCCACAATTTTGGGGCAGACAGATTTACAAGTGCATCTTAAGCCATTTCAGATAGAAAAAAAACCAAACCAACCCAACATATATTAAAACTCCCACAAAAGACTGTTAGCAAGAACAGTAACTTACCTGTTATTAGGATCAGGAGCTCATCTTCTAGAATGACCATGCTACTTTACTTGAAGAGGTAGACAGAGAATTCACATCCCTGCCAGATACCCTTTTGTTACACTAAATTACGCCAGCATTTCAAAGTGTGTACAACCCTTTCACAGGTTCCCTAGATAACCAATTAAGACAAAAAAAAATACACAGCATGGACCTAGGCACTCCATTCAATTGTAATGAGCCTTTTACTCAGTTCATGATAAAACAACTTCTGAAAATTATCAGGACTATCTGTAAGCACAAAAACGTTCAGCAGGCCACAAGGGGAGGTAAAGTTCGGTGAGTTTTCATTTTCTCCCTTCCTATTTTTGCTCCTACAGTTACACAGCAGGATGATCTCTGCAAGAAGGGTTTGTTGCTACAAATGTGCCATTAAAGTGAGATTTGCCAGTGCAAGTTTACAGGTAGCTGCAGCAACAATGAGGTTTTTACACAGCTATCAGGGTACAAATGCTAATTTAGGAACTGTATAATTTCCAGTATATTTTATACATGCACAACTGTATTTACATATTCCCTCCCTCTTACTATCTATATTTATTCATCTGTCTTAAATTGGACAACTAAAATAGGCAAACTAGGTTCTATAGGCACAACTTACACAGTACCGTGGTGAAGTAAAACCTGAATGCAGAATCAAAATGAACTTAATTGTAAAGGTACGCTGTGACAGCTGGCCTCCCCCCCTTGAAGGAACTGTGCTAGGGAAAATCCAAGGGAGAAGGAGTTAGAGAAAAATTTCCACCATATATATCTGTAACATGAAAGTCAAAGATAAACACAGATGCACGTAAAAATGCTAGACAGCAGTAAGAGACCTAGGAATAGAAAACAAAAGATGCTGTCCAGCAAGAGAAAATACTCTTTCTTACTTGTAGATTTACCTTGAAAGATTGAAAGGAAATTACTCAAATAAGATAGCTGCAACACTTACCTTTGGAAGTACATTTCTTATTTGTATGATTCAGGCCAAATCATTCATTTGTAAACTACACGTGTGTTTAACTAGATATTGTTGTTTCATTTGTCTATTTGTTTTTAGCTTCTAGCTTAAGCAATGGAGGCTTTTTTTTTGCTTGCATAAGTAAATCCCTCTAAAATTAAACTAGACACATCATGAAATGAAGACTTGGCAAGACTATGCTATTTTCTACAGTAAGTACACTGGTAAGAGAACTTACAGGTAATTCCCCCCACCCACCCAAAACATGAACACAAGACTTCACATGCGTTACAGGACTGGGGGTGGAGTGGAGGTAGTTTATGGTTTTGGATTTTTTTTTCTTTACACTTTACTACCAAAAATGCCCCAAAACAAACCAACAACCAAACAAAATCAAACACAACTGTATCTATTTTCTATGTTGCTATTAAAAACATATCTTATCTGTAAGAAGAATAAGCAAGTTTTCATGCAAAATTTAAGACACTATATGTGAGAGAAGGAGCTGAAGGGGTTTGAAGAACAGGAAGGATGAAAGGAGGAAGAAGAAGATAAAAAGTACTGACAGCTAAGCCAGAAATCTGAAATCCACAAGTGTCTGCACAAAGCTTTGTACCTCTATGTTTTGGTCACACAGCTAGTATAGTCATACTATCAAGAATGCTTCTCTCACCTCTATCATTGTGTCTTAAGATGGGTTTTGTGGGTGAGAGACAGAAGACCTCTATAAATGCAGGAAATCATGTATGCAGGCAGGTCCATTAGATTCCCTCAAGTCCCTGGAAGCAAAAGGTCTGATAAGAAACATAGAAGGAAGGATACTGAAGACGCAGAACTGAAGTTCCACAGAAGCAGGTTCTCTACGCATACCCAGGAGTCAGGAATACTGTTAGAAAAAAAAGCTGGTCCAGTTAAAAAAAAAAAAAGAAAAAAAGAAAAAAAGAGTGTGTGATTTTTATGTTGGGGTGTTCCCAATCAAGGAAGGAGCCTTTCCTTGATTTCACTATTAGCTGATTTCTCAAAGACCAAGCCTAATATAAAATATCACGTTCAGTTTTATTGGTTTATGCTTAGGAGTTTATTACAACACGAAGAACAATCCAATCCCTTTCTGACCCCCTGAAAACCAGCTACAACAGAATTTCTGGCTGCTATAACTACTACTAAGCTCCTTAAATGCTGCTATAACTACTACTAAGCTCCTTAAATTCTGTGTAACGTATTGTATCCAAAAAGGTACCACTAGCCACCAATCTGACACTGTAGTGATCTGGAGTAAAACATATTGAGACCTTTCTATTAAATACTGTATATTGTCTCAGTTGCTTAAGAATGTAAAACACTTACCTTGTGCCTTTTGCTCATACAACAAAAACACTCTTCTGATATTTCTTGGCCAAAACACCTTCCTCGTCGATAGGTATACATAATTTGCACAAAACCATATTCCATTGCTTTTGCTACTTACTAATGCAAAACAACACAGTTCCACTATGAAAACAAGTCTTGCTTCACTGTTCATTGTGACCCTTTCCCAATCTTATTACAATTTAAAATTAGAAATATGAAGGTGAAAGACACCCAAAGACTCTTGGTATCCCACTGTCTAAAGCAGTACATTATTTGTCCACCAGTGCTACTCTCCCCCATAGCACAGACATTATAGTACATCTCTATAGCTCAGTTTTCCCAGGTTAGCTTCTTAGTTTGGACTAGAAATGAGACAGGCTTTGCACTCAAATGGCACAGTATGAAGTTAAGCAGCTCTGACAAGTGTGTCCTGTTCTAGGTATTCCATGATAACTTAGTTATATGGTAAACAGGATATTTTGCAGTGATACACTTTTCGGACAACTGCTGGTGAATTTGCAAAGCTCTCCTCTCAGAGCTCACAGTTCAGCGCCACAAATAAACCATTAAACATGAATAAATAAACTGACAGTTCAACTCTTGCTGCAATTTTTTTTTTTTTTTAAATACTAAATTCATCTGGGAAAAAGAATTAGAAATAATCTCACTTCACTATTAAGAAATCTAAACACTTCTATTCTCAAACATCAAAACTGTAAGATCTAAAAATGTATGTAGCTGTATCTTGATAACATGCTCTTTACTTCTCCCCCCACCCCCACCAGTTTAAACAATAGTAGTTTCACTTTATTTTTGTCATATACTTACTCAACACTGTAATATTTATACTGCAAACACACTGGAACTTATAATTCTTGCACATTTTTAAAACATATTTAGATGTCTATTCTTTACTTCTGCCTTCTGGTTGCTTTTGTTAAGGAAGCTCCTTTCCCCCTAATTCTTAATGTCAGCAGCCTTTAAAGTGATTTGCATATATTTTAAAAAGGAGAAAAGATTCAACTGAAATATTTCAAAGTATTACTTTAAAGCTATTCAGTGTGCTTTTGGCTACTATCAAATTATTATTTGGTTTAGGTATAGCCTATGATATTTGGTTAATTCACTCAATTTAATTTAGGCTGCTTTGTGATCACAGAGGAAGAAGAATTAAGAGAATCAGCTACACACCTTAATTGCTATTCTCCTGAAGTAACAGTAAGATTTTGAACTCATGTTTAAGGCTGCAATTCTAAATATAATCTGTCTCCAACCTAGCAACTCTGTGATAGGGTTGGGCTTTTTAATCTTTTTTTTTTTTTTTTTTTTAATTAAATGACTGTAATCCATCAATAAATTAGCCCCACTTCACCTCAAAAAGGAGCAGCCATTAAGGATTGAGCTTATACACACTCCCCATGTATAACAGATCTCCCCATACATTCTACTAAGCAATTAAATATTTCCAAGACTATTATCAATTTTGTGTTAAAAAGTCACAATTAATGCTTTGGATAATTTTCTGAACACAAAGATTTTAACAGAGATATCTAGCACCAGTCTGTAGTTTTGCTTGTAAATTATGGGTAAGATCGAGCATAAAAATTTTGGCAAAGAAGAGATTGCCTGTTAACTATTTTCTGACCATGTCAACTATTTTTGCCATAGGACCATGGCTAGGAGAACTGCAGAAACTGTTTGCAATGTGAAGTATTAATAATGAAAGTTAAGCAGATAAATGCTGATTATTGTAATCTACTACTACTAAATTTGAAGAATCTATATATCATGTGTCCAGCCATCTCTCCAAGGATCATGAACAAATATTCAGGCTAGCTGGAGAACTACTGCATAAGATAAACACAAAAAAACAAAGCCAGCTAAAAATAAAAACCAGGAAGTAAAACCATCAAGAAATTCAGAAGTACAAAAATACCTGGAAATCTGTAAGTACAATTATTGTCTATCAACACCAAATTCAGTTTTACATCTTTTTTACTTTATCTCAGTATTCGAACCTCTGCTTAAGCTAGTTTAACTCATATATTCATTTTTATGAGCTGCAGTGGTCCCCCCCGGCCCTTGCAGTCATGAAAACAAACCAAAGTGAAGACAGTTATTTGGTGCTGAAGTACTGATGCTTCCTTTGGAGCAGTGAATAGCAACGAAAATACAGAGGATTTATGTGGAAGGCAAGAAACTAAAGATGTTCAGTTCTGACTGGAACAAGTACAAGATGTCAAACAGTTTTTATAATTTGCTAGCTTAAAAAAAACCCAACAAACCCACAACAAAAAAAAAAACCCAAAACCTAACCAGAACTAAGGGAAGCTGAAACAGCACACAAATATTATCAATGTACATTTTAGAATATTATCTGTATATTTCAGTATCAACTCTAGCTTAAAAATAAAATCGAATAAGACTAACTACTCCCACCTCTTTTCCCAGCTTCTAAAGAGTGCTTTGTCAGATGTTGATGCATTAACTAGACTGCTATATGAAATACTTTACAGGGAACTTGTAAAGTGTAACAAGCTCTGGGTTCTAACAGAGTTTGTAAAAGTTGTATTTCAGAAAAGCTTTCCAGATCCCTCTTGACTGCACACAACTTTTAAAAATCTGTCTTCCCTGCACCTTTGGCAGGCACACAGGAAGAAAACTTTGTGAACACTTTCAATCTGTATCAGCATTCTTTCTGCTTGAAAGGACACATACGAAATTAAGAAAAATGAAGAAACGTTTTCTATGTTCTATGAACTTTTACATTTCATTTAGTGGTCATCAAAATGTTCCTTTCCCTCATGATTTTATCACAAAAAATATTAATACTCTAATGAGTGGCAAAAATAAGGCCAGCTCTGCCTTAAAATATAAGTTCAGTTTCTGTATGAGTATTTTAAGCAAAATTCCTAACACCTTTACAGATTAAAATAAAAATCCATATACATTTTTACAAGCTCTCCAATAAACATATCTCTAGATTATTACACTATTACCTTCAGAAAATATTATCCTAGATGATAGTACAAAACCTGAACTATATAGAATCATTGCTGGCAAAACAGAAAATGGAACAATCCTTTCCAAATAACGATACCCATACAATACAAACCAACTATATAATGGAAAGTTATTAAGATAGAGAAAGAGATTCTCCTCTTAAATCTATCATATTCTTAAAAAAAATTTTAAAAAAAAATCAAAACATAACAGCTACTAGTTTTCTGACCTTTCCATTCTTTTCTATCTTTCTTAAAGAATTAATAATAATAATAAAAAAAAATATCTCAGAGGAGTTGCACATTAGCCCAGGAAGCAGTCACAATTCTAGAGTAAGACTGTGTGCTCTCCTAAGGTGACACCAGTCTTTTATGAAAGCAAGCCACATAAGTATTGCTGTTTAAATCTTCTATCTCTATAATGTACAGCAAAGCATTTCTTGTTCTCAACAGAATACTTAATGCTTAAGTAATATTTTGCAGAAACCCTGGTAGTCTGTGCACAGGATCAGTTTCCAAAGTACTGGTGAGAAAGTAGAAACAAACATTAGTCAGTGTTAATCAGACTGCCTTCCTAGTTGCTATCTTATCTGAAATCGGTAAATAATAATAAATCATACAACAGTAATATAGCTATATATGTATAAAAAATAGACTGATATGCAAATAACACTGCTCACACTACACAAAACCACAAATCTTAAATTTTGGTTTTGGTACATCTCAGCTTTGTATGGGGCTATAATGCTTAAAGACAAAAACCAGGCACATAGCTGAGAATGCAACCCCACTTGTAAAGGGCTAAATTTGCTGCATGTCTGCTTCCAAAGATTTAGGGTCAGAGTGACAATGCTATAATACAAGGGTCAAAGCACAAAAAGACCAAGGCCACAGAACAAAGAGCTTTTCGTGTCCTAAAAGAAGTTGCTTTTTGTAAGCCTGCCTTCTGGCACAGACAGTAAATTTGTCTTTTTCTTGACATCATCCCTACATGACTTCCATAAAATGCCAGACAACCGTATGACTTACAAAAGGTGAGACTGAACTGTTAGAAAGAAATCAACTCAATTGTTAAGGGAATCCACTAGTTAATAGCAGAGGAACACCTCCTAGTAATTGCTAGAACTTTTATGATCCTTAGCTGTATTTCTACAGCTTTATTATTTAATCAGTCACTTCAGCAGAAGTTTCAGGTGTCCTTAAAACTTTGGGGTACAGCTTCCCAGCTATTTGTTAATTTAAGGGTAGGTGAGGAAACATACAGCAGCAGCAACGCAAAAGGCTGTTTCGATCTTCCCCCCAACCCTCTGTGAAATATTAATAGAAGAGATACCATCTAACACACAAATGGGTATAGTCCCTTTCTAAAATATTTAGGGTTTGGTTCCTCAGTTCCCCCATCAGTGAAAGCCACTACTCACAGAACAATATGCGCAGCAAATAAAATGGTGCTTTCTAAGGCTGACACAGATTGCTAAGCAGTGAAGTTCATTTTTCCAACTAGAAAATGAACTTCACATAGGATATGCTTTTTCAAAACAACAACAATAGTTTTGCCAAATGAAAGAAACTTT
>WYDI02037437.1:0-19480 GCA_009867235.2 Psittacus erithacus | reverse complement strand
GTTGGACACAGGGGCTTGGAGCAACCTGCTCTAGTGTGAGGTGTCCCTGCCCATGGCAGGGGGTTGGAACTGGATGATTTTAAGGTTCTTTCCAACCCAAACCATTCTGGGATTCTAGAAAACTTTTGCTCAACAAATTAACCTACTGCAACAGGAAAGCCTAGGCTTGCAATACGCGATTGAGTAATACTGCAATCTTAACACTTCTTACAGTCGGTTTTAAAATCAAATTAAAACTTCCACAACAAAAACATTTCTTGAATTCAACCTTAAAAAAACCAAAACACTGAAACACCCAAACCCCAAAAATCCCCCCGGAGCAATGAGCAAATGAAATGTTTCAAATGCTTCTGAATTTTAAAATGGACGAGAGCATCCACCCAAGAAATGAGGGCAAGCAGGATATTTCCTAGTCACTCATATGACAGCTGAGCTGTTTAGACTTGCAGCCTCAGCAGAAGATTACCATTCCAGGAGGGTGGGGAGAAAGCCCACAAAGCACCAACATTTCAAACAGATTTACTGCTTGACAATGAGCCACATTCTGAGGTTATTCTGCAAGTGCCCACACTAGTACTGTACAACACATGCATCTTAGTTTTATGTTGCAGCAAAGAATTCAGCACTAGCCAGACTGCATCTAGAGTGCTGCATTCAGTTTGGGCTCTGCAGTACAAAATACAGACTTAAGAGAGTACCTGCAGCTCAAAGCCACAAAGACAAGGGACTGGGGCATCTTTACCATATGAGATGCTGGGAGCTCCAGAGCTGCGAAGTCTCAGGGCAGGACTATACAGTGTGTATCTGGCAGAGATGCTTCCAATCCCCTGGCACCACAAACAAGAATATCCTACGGTTCTTCCCATTCTGGAGCAGATTTTTAATCAAGATTCACCTGATTCCACAACACAGTATCATTTTTGCTATAAAATGCTGCTCCTTGAAGTGCATTGATGAAATGTGATCCTTGAGGAGCCAGTATCACAAACGCCTTCAACCCAGCTATTTGCAATTCGAGTATTTCATATAGAATACATCTCCCTCACATGCTCTCAGCTTTAGTCACCAAACAAACACCGGTTTTTCTACTCTGTTCTGCTACTCTACGACTTCCAGTATTTTCCAGGTAGAAAAATCAAGAAGAAAAAATTTGCTAGTAATCTTTTGATTCAGTTGCAAACCAACTCATCTGCACTTCCTTCAGCAGTCTGTCAGGCCCTAAGAAATACTGCTTGATCTGCCTTGCCATTATGATTTGGCATTTGCCCAACTTTTGCAGAAGCCTTTTAGTACCTTAAGAAATTCTTTCTATACTCTTCTTCATGAACATTTTGCCCATTTAAATCATACCAGATTGTCATCTTTCTAAGCCACAGAGGAAGATAAGCACTTCGTCCACAACACAGCTCCTTCATCACACCTTGTATTTTAAAGAGTTCTGTTTACTGGATGCCTGAAATAAGTGATTGATAGCACGAGGCCATCACACTCATTTTTTAATGCAGCTGTCACAACACATATCATATAGAAATTATCAAGTGTCACACCATTTATTTGGTGACAAAAACAAGGTCTGAGTGTTGAAACTATAAAGGGAATTCCTGTGTTTTGATTTATGTCAACACACTTCAACAAAACAGACTCTAGACAAAGGACAACATTTAAAGAGCATTACTGTCCAAAGTATTTTCTACTAGAGCTAGCACATCAGTAAGTCTAAAATTAGGCATAATAAATATTGGTCACAAATTTCATAGGTATTTTAAATCCTAAAGAATTCTAGAAGCTGCAGTAAACACCACTGTGGATATTGGTCCCTTTTCACTGGCAATAAACTTATGCCCTAAAATAACAAGAGGGAAAATATACTCATCAGGAATACAAAGCCACCTTTCTGGATGAAAAATGAAGCACAGGCCCACTGACTTTAACATGAGGACTTGTATCTACTTCTTAAATGAGATGCAAGACCATGATCTCAAAGGCAATGTTATCCTTTGTACCCGCACTGATTTTAACTGAGATCTACTGCACGTCTCCTCTGCTATATCCAAAGCAGAAAATTCTCTTCCTGTCAACCTTGTACCAATTTTACATGAGATTTGTTTAGAAAAGCAAACAGCTTGCAAATGCCTGAGCAAAGTCAGGTTTCTTTCCCTGCGGGATGCACGGGGTGAAGCAGCGTGTTTTAAAAGAATCATGAAGTTCATTCACTTTCTTCTGATAGTAATACTCCTCATTAATGCACATAACTGCAATAACTGTGTGCACTTCTTATCTAGAATGCCAGGACATACTATAGTGGGGAAATTATAAATCTTCAAGTCCAAAGGGTAGTGCTGTGTGGGTTTAAATTTTAATCTATTTAGGAAATAAATAGCAGTTTCACAGGCTTCTTGCTTCTATATTTTACATTATTTTAAGTACTATGAATATGAAATAGCAGAAGCAGAAAAGCTCCACTAAAGTCGCATTTTGGTTTAATAAGAATGGCATCTCTCATCTAAGCACTCCCCCAGAGGCAGAACGCAGCATAATAAACTGCAACTAAAAAAACCAGGAGCTATTCTGTTTATATAGCAAACTTTGTTTTTACAGAAAAGCCTACAGATTGCAGGGAGAACTTATTTGTCATCTATTTTTGACAGATTAAAGAAAAAGAAAGCCCACATTAAAAAGAGAATCTTAATAATAAATCATGACCATTTTATAGCTATGTATCAGGCCTATAACTGACACACAAGTATAAATCCCATTGGGAATTCAAAAGCCAAATTCACTGACCAGAATAATCTTCCCACTGGTAACAATGAAATCCTTAGAGGAAAGGCTTATTCAGAATTTGGCTCTACTGCATATACTGCTAGCACATACCGCATAGAGTCATAGAATAGTTTGGGTTGGAAGGGAGCTTCAAAGGTCATCTAGTCCAATCCCCTGCAATGAGCAGGGAATTCACTGCCCCTGGCTTTCCAGTATGCTCTCATTTTACTTCAGTCTCATCTTCCATTGTTTATGCTGAATTTAGTCAAATGATGTGCAACTCTCTGTTCTCTATTTAGTAGCAACTGTCTTATGAGAGAATGTGTAGTGGAGATGATGGGTCTTGACAGTATTCTGACTGTGTGAGACTGACTGTTACGCTTCCCGAAATGAGGAAGACAGCTCCGAGACAAAGACAAAACTGGAGCGGTAACGTGCTGACATGCAATTGCATCTTGGATGATGCAGCTGATCTCTTTTTCACATGCCTTCAATTTAAAGCACTCATACAGCTCATTACTATAACAGACTGTCAATCAACCCCCAAGGTGAACCATCACAGCCCGTATGTGCACTTAGGGCATGCGCCTGAAGAACCCAACACTACCAGAAATTCCATGTCTTTAAAGCACCAGACTGCAAGGGCTTTCCTTTGGATGCCTGACTTGCAAAGTGGGGCTCAAAGCTTTCTGCTTCGTACCAAGGCTCCCTGTACAGAAAGAACAGCAGCCACTGAACAGTTACGTCCCTTCTTTCACCTTCCTATGGCAAAACCCACACCAGAACACACCTGGCAAACCCATCTTTGCTGTACTTTCTAAGCTTGAGAGAACATGAAGGAAATGCTAAACAAAAAGCTCATTTGTATTGCTACCTCTGCTCAGCATTACCTCAAGAGCAAGGACTTCAAAAATCACATTCACCCATCTGTGTCGCACTACACACACCACATACTTCTCCCCAGACACCCGCCAGTCTCTGCATTTCACAGTCAGTGGCCCTCAAATGAGTTACACAGTTTAAACATAGAATCATAGAATACTTAGGGTTGGAAAGGACCTTCAGATCATCTAGTTCCAATCCCCCTGGCCATGGGCAGGGACACCTCACACTAAACCACATCACCCAAACTGAAGGGAGATGGAAGACTGAAGGGAGATGAAACAAACAGCAAATCCTTCTCTGCTCCTCCAGAGAACTGATGGCGGTTTCCATCTCATTGTAAGAGGCAGAGAGGAAGCACTCACTTTAATCTGTGTAGTAGTCTAACACATGCACCCAGAAAAGGGCTTCAGTTCAATGCCACATTAAGCCTGAAAACGTTCAAATATTTACCTCCCTCCTTGTGGAAGAGACTATAAGATAACACAACTCAGGATATTCCTGTGCAGACCTCTGTTTTGGATGCCAACATCCCATCTTCTTGTACAGTCTGAAGAATGAAACGAAGGTCCACTACCACATATGCTGTGGAGCAGCACATGACAAGTATATGTTTTGAAGTTAAATGCCTTCCCCAGTAACACAGCAGTCACTATTAGTACAAACAGCTATAGAAGAGCATCCTACAGATAAAATTCAACAAACTAAGCAAGAAAATATAAGTCCACTGAGATAACTCTTCCAAGTTCAAGATGCCAAAGCATCCCTACTACATAAAGTGGTGGTAAGGCTTCTCATCCGAGTTACACCTTTAACGAGGGGAAGAAAGCACTGAGAAAAAAGGTGAAGCATTTTTAAAACCTCAAACAGCTTTGGAAACTCTGCATTTTAGATCTGCTCACAAATTTCATTTTGTATTTCAGTAATACAGGCAAAAGGGTTATGATATATTAAGCATCTCATCATTACTTGAAGCCATATTGTGATCAATCCATGCAAGCTACAAAAGTAAACAGTTGAGTGGATTGCTTGACTGCTACCAAAACATCCGTAATATAGAATCCAACCAATATGCAAACACACCATAGGCATGCTTAAAGTATCCTACACAATAAAATGGATTTTTCCCCCTCCACAACATATGTTGCGCTAATTGATATTCTGCATCCCACTTACTAAATACCACTCATCAGCATAGCCTTAAATTTAATCCAAGAACTAACCTCTGACTGTGAGAATCTTTCTGCAGGACTAGGACAGAGACAGAAACTCTGTTTTCAGAGGTTAGAAGATTCTCCCAACAGCAGTTGTCACGATGAGACCAGGTTCTCCAGCGCTGCCACATGTGAAAACAAACTTCGAGCAGTAGATCACTGCTAATTCTAAGCACTGACAGGAAACCCCACTGCAAATGACTGCATTTTACAGATTAGCAAGTAAATGAACAAAATAAAAACAAAAATAGTTTCATAAGACTGTGCCTACCGCATTCATTCTGACACCTGCAAAGTGATTCTAACCCTGACTTATGCTAGAACAAGCAAGGATCATAAGAGGTACAATAACAAAGAGCGACGTCTGTAAAGCCACATGTTCTATTTCACTGAGACTTAGTGATGAGCTGTGGTTGGTTGGCACACAACTTGCACCCCATGCATGGAAGAAAAGGTTTCAGGAGCAGGCTGTCCTTCAATTGTTTAGATAAGCATTTGTTAAGTGACATAGAACAAAGAGTAAAATACAGCCAGGCCTGTAGAAAGCCTCTGGAAACCAAATTAGGAGCTGGTTAATCTGTCAGGTGGGGGGAGTTAATGGTTTAGTTTGTTGACACTGGGAGCTACTCTACACAGTGCTTAGAACAGGTTCTGCTCTGGGCCTGAGCTTGGCTACTAGGGGTTTTTTTCCCCCCTCTATTGACACTGCACAACACAGAGATAAAAACAGCATCTGAGCCCTGGCCAACAAACATGAACCTGAAGTTCTGGATCCCAAGTTCATACAAACAAGGAACATTTGCATTCAAGTACAAGACACAGGCAGGCACCTTCTGGAGTTCAAAGGCCAACTTCACTATCAGTTTTTGACTGCTGGTTCACCCATATTTGACTCCAAACTGAAGCAGCCTCAAAGCTCCTTTAATTTAAACTAGAGAACCAAAGTAGTTCATCCTTTTACAGGTTCTGAAAATCAGCCAGCCAGCACAGACACTTTTTTTGAGTCCCACAGAAGCTGTTATTTGATCAGCTTAAGTTAAGCCATCATCATTAGGAACTAGCTCGGACTCCTCTGTAGCTTAGTACCTTCACTTTTCAAAGCAGTTCCCTTTATCAGGGCCCAATCCTGAAGATCGAAGTGGCATTACCGGTACACTGACATAGCATGCTCCTTTGATAAGGTCCTACATAAAGAACATCAGCTTTACCAAGAAAATTCCTGTCTCTATTGCTCTACATTAGCTTCTGGACCTTGATATGACATTGACAGCAACTTCTCCCCTAACTGAAAGCACGATCTTAGGTATTCTTCATCTGCCACAACTACGCAGATGACATACCTCCACGGAAGAGGTACGGTTCACTTAATCATGTGTGGGACACAGTATTTCATTTGTTGATTCCCCTCTTTTAGACCTGTGATGGAGCAGGAACCTGAAGCCTCATCATTAAGCATTAAAAGTGTAAGGAGCTGGAAGAAGCAGGCTGATCTTCCTCTGGAGGAGAACTGTTATCTTCTTATTTGAGACTCAACCCATGACATGCTTGCAGTGATTAATTTATGGACAATTTCTGGCACTGCCTTTCAGGTCAAGCCCAAGTAAGGTTGTAAAAAACCACCATCACCAGAAGACACCTTTTACAATCCTTCTCAAAGCTCTTTCTACATTTTTTAAAACCTGGTGGTGCTCCAATTCATGCACTATAGTTTGATTTAAAACCAACTCATGTTCTGTCAAACAAAAGCCAAAGCACTGATGACAGCCAGATGCAAGCATTGAGATAACTTCCGGACAGCTACACCAAGCACTCCCGGGGATGACCACTGAGGGGCAGAGGGATCCGTTCTCTTAAAGGGGAAAAAAGGAACGAACCTCTTGCAAGATTAACAATGCATATTAAAACAGGTACACTCTGCAGATCGAGGTCTTTCAGGGCAGTGTTAGCTGCATCTTGGAAAACAGCACATAAATCATGCACTAAGCATCCATGCCCTAGCAACTAATGATAATGGCACAAAACAGCACTTTTCTGTTTGGACTGGCCTGTGACACATCCTGTTCACACAGCAGAAAACAGAAGAAAAACACATTAAAACTACCTTCTGCATCAAAGGTAATGCAGCACACAATAAGCACAGAAGCTCGTCTTGAATTAGTTTCAGAAGAGATAAAACTCCTCACCACAAGAGCAGAACATAAAATTTACTCCTCGAGTTGTAAACACGTTTTGCTTTCTTTCCTCTCCTGAAGGCAAATAGATTATGTACTGTCTTCCTCCAAGGGCAGAAAGTCGGTTTGTAACAGCAGAGCCATGCATTATTCCACATAGAGGCAGGTGGAGGGTATTGGAGAAGGGACTGTTTTGTTACTAAAATACCCCAAGGATTTCAAGCTGTTTCCCGGATTCAAGACTCATTAAAGCCAGCGGGAATGCACACACTTTAATAGCCTTTGAATGAGGCTCAACACTTCAAATTGCTATCACAAAAGAGACCACATCTCACTTTCTACAGTAAATTACCTCTGCACCCTTTAAACAGACTTGATCCAGAAATGATGGCTGCATTAGGTCACTTATCCATTTATTCTTCCCCATCAAAAAGCAGCATATGTCGCAAAGAAGAATCCAGACAGAGAAGATTTTTGGAACTGCTGCACAGCAGAACTTGAGCTTGGGTCTTCAGCAGCAGGACAGACTAGAGTTCCCTTCCTGCCTGTCAGCAGTACCAGCAATACCCAGAGAGACTACTTAATTGATTACCATGAGTCAACTTGAGACAATGCCATTGAAACCATCTATCTCATCTTCATGATTAAATCTCCACAGCAGTTAGCTCCTCCACTTCAATAGGTGAGGATCTGTACTTTGCCTTGAAGAATGCAAAATTTACTTCCTATAATAATGCCTTATATCTTACATCAACCAGTAGACAGCAACAACCGCAATGATCTGAATAAACGCCAATATTAGTTTTATGTTCATCAGTTGATCAATAAGTAAACGAAGCACAGAGGAAGTAACAAGAGCTCTTGTCTCCTTTACCCAGCTCAGGGACTAATACGTCAGTAAAAATTTGCAAGATGAGGTTTTGTCAGTGGAACATTCTTAAATAAATAATAAATAAAAATCCTGCTCTGCTGTTGAAATTTAATGCATATTGGCCTGGAAATCTGATGTTTTCCTATTTCCAGAATAGGATCCATAAGATCGAAGTACGTGTCATTACTGCAATAATGCTGATACTAGCTTTTGTCCAGTCAAGCCACTGCAGCCCTTATGCTCTGTTCTTCTACACTAAAGCTTTCAACTATAGCATGCTTTATTTCTTTATCTTCAAGACACAGGATGTCAAACATCCTGTTTATTTTCTGAAAATGCAGGTTTTAAAAATGCAGCACAACCTTTTTCTGTAAGATTGTTTAAAACAAATAATAGGGTAACGCATTTCAACTGAACGCTATATAGAAAGCAGGCCACAATGACTAGTCTGTACTATACGACTCCTGCTAGTGTGCCAGCCACATAAAAGGGGTCTTCCTTTGGGGCGTCTGTCAAGTCACATAAAATTTGGAGACAGGTATTTTTGCCAAATCTCAGAGAGATACACAAAACTAAACCATGGCTTGAAATCTTACCAAACTACACTGTATTTACCCCTTCTACAAAATTCCTTATTCATGCTGTAGATAAAGGCCAAGTTTCTCTGGTAATCTCAGCAACAGTCTGGTATGCTTCACTCCACACTGAAATATAGCAGTTATCTTCCTCTTGCAATAAGCTTCTTTTGAAAATAAGCTGATATAAACCTCTGAATGTAAGAAACTTGAGACAGGTTTATTTTCTGGCTGTCAGTAGTTGACAGGTAAGCCAGAAACCTTTAATATCTCTAAGAATCTATTAATAACCTACCTGGATCCAAAAGGAAGGTGAATAAACCATTCCATGAGAAGGCTGACTTAGCCTGCTTAAACAAATGAATCTGGTTTTTCTCAAAGACAAATAATTATTCCTATGGTTTTCATGGAACTATATTCAACAAGTTTCTTTTAACTTGTCCAAGTCTCCAAGGGCAAGTTAAGGCAGTTCACACTGCCAAACAGCAGTTTCCAGTCTGATAACAATAGGGCATGTTAATGTTGGCAGCAATACAAAGGAGTCCCATTTTCATACAGATGTATGTTTATGAACAGCAGCATATTTGGTGTTTGCAGCTTTTCTTCAGCATCACCCATGCATAGTTTAGCGAACTTTTCTTCTTTGTTTAACTACAAGTTCTTCAAGTGTTCTGTTTACTGCAACTGTTCAGTGAGAGAAGTGAATTACTGCTGTGCTCATAACACTTGGGTACACCCTCTGTAGCACTCAGCTATATTCATCAGGTTAGAGTGGAAGCAGGAAGCCGACTCAGGAAAATAAACACAAGTTTTAGCTTAGCTTTCTCGGTCTCATATTGCTCCTAGATGGCAGTGGTTCAGACGAAGACAATCTGCTAAAAAGCATTAACCTGTCTGAAAGGACAATATTATAGCATTTTAATCAGCAGTAGGTCCAAAACGCACATCCTGTCATAAGGGCAGCGCTCTTTCTCTCTCATGCCCATGGGGGCTATGAGGGTGGAACTGACTTCAGGGAGTTTTCAATGGCAACTAATGTATCACAGCTGCTGAAAATGCTACTGTTTGTGATTGCTATATGCATGGTATTAAGTTACCTGACAAATTCCACAGGAAGACTACAGGACCGCCAAGTACATGTCTGGACATTTAGGCATAATGCATTAGTAAATACGCTCTGATGCAATCTAGTTCCTGAGTAACGATGGGTAAGGCAATAGCCTGAGGGATGATGTACAAGATAGAGCACCTTCTGCCTCTTACACGGCTCTGCTCACTTTCTCAAGCTACAAGCAAGCAGCAAACACTCCTGTCTGACAATTAACTGCAGGGACAGAGCCAGTGCTCTCAATGCAGGGCACAGGGGACCGCTATCACCATTAATAAGCGGCTATAAAACCCCATCCAGCTTGATGACAGTCAGAACAACGTGTAGTAATGTAAGAACTAAACGAACTTTCCCTCTTTCCTGTTTGTAGCTTTCCAGAAAAGGCTTATCAGAGGAACAAGTAAAAACCTTTATGCCAAAATCCTTGCTGCGCCTGTTCTAACAAACTCCAGGCTCCACAGCAAGGCAGCTGCCCGCATTTTCAGGCACAGGAACCAGTAAAATGGTAGGTATAAGGCAAAAGCCACCATTTGTCAAAATAGATTGCCAGACACAGTTAACATCCTTGCAGACGCGCTCCGGGAGGGACGCACACGCACTCCTAATGCGTTCTGCGATCTAATTTGGTTACGTTCGCCTCAACCACAACACAACCCCCAGCACAACACACGCTCCCACTTAATTAGATTCCCTCCCAAAAGTCAGCCCGAGCCAGATGGTATTTTCCTCAGCAGTTACGACAAATTGACCTTGATACTAGGGAAAACGCACGCTGCTTCTGTCTGTCTGAGGCATACATTACAGGCGGAGTAGCGGGATGCTCCGGTGGTAAAAAAGGGGCAGAGGCAGAGCCGCGATGTGCCGGCGGGGAAGTTGATGGAAAGTAAAACAGTATAGCGATAATAACGAGGAGGATGATGATGATGCATTGCAGTGACAGCGCTCGAACAACCACGCCGCCAGCTATGAAGCTCCTCAGACATCGCTCCGGTGATTAAAGCACCCTCGTACCATGCCCCCCGTCCTCCACCAAGCGCCCGCGGAGCAGCGGCGGAGCCCCCAGCCCACAAGGCCCGCAGGGACCGGCCCCGCCCGCGACCCCTCACAAGCGGAGCGGGCCAGGTTGGGGGGGGAGCCGAGCACCGACCGCCCTAACCCCCGGCGGGGCGCTGCGGCGGGCGGCCCCAAGGCTGTCCCCCCTCACCGCCAGCCCCTGCCCACCCGCGGCCGTACTCACCCTCAGCCAAACGCGAGGGCTGCACCAAAATGGCAGGCGGGCAGTAACTTCCCCGTGCCCCGTCGCTCATACAGGGAGGGGGCTGCGGCCGCCCCACGCCGGCCCCCGGCCAGACACCTGCGTGGAGCAGAGGGTGCCCCGCTCCGCTCCGCACCAGCGCAAGGCGAGAGCCCGCAGTCGCCGCCGCCGCCGTCTCCTCCTCCTCCTCCTCCTCCTTCTCCTCCACCCCTTCGCGCCGGACGCGCCGCCGGGTGCTGCCGCGGCGCCCCCGCCGCGCACCGGCACCTGCCCGGGCGCCGGCGGCCAATGGGCGCGGAGGGGCCGGGCCGAGGGCGGGCGGGCGGGCGGCGGCGGGGCCGCGCCTCAGAGACCCGAGCCTCGGCGCTCGGTGCCCGTCCCTAACGGGGTGCCCCGGGCTGGGCCTCACAGCGGGGCTGCCTCGGCGCCGCCAAGCCACCGCCAGAGCGGAGAAGCGACCGGGCGGACCTTGCCATGGGCGCAGGCCCGGCGCGGGGAGCGGGGGGTGTCTTCTGAGGTAAAAGGGAGCCGGTTGATGCCAAAGGACAGGAATTGCATCCCTATGGATGTAACACGCCTAGTGCGGCCTGGGCAGTGATTCCCAACACCAGAGAGTCTAATGTGACCGCGCCAGCTTGTGTGTCCTGTGTCGCTGCGGGTCGCGCTGCATCCACCTCATTACTTACCCAAAGTGGTATTTTTCATCCCCGTTCTGTGGGTTTTGTCCTTCAGGCTTGCTTAATGTGAGAGGTAATAAAAGGTTAATGAAATTTTGCTTTTGCTAAGCATATGTGGCTTGCACAAGATAAAAGTTTATCAAGCATGAAGGTATTGATTTTCACAATGTATGTAATGGCAAGCTTTTGCAGCAAATAAGCTATACGGTATAGCTGTAATGGTAAGCTTCTGCAACAAATGTGCTATACGGGATAACTAACGGTAAGCTTTTGCAACAAATAAGCTATATGGTATAACTATAATGGTAAGCTTTTGCAACAAATATACTATGCAATATAACTGTATGGTAAGCTTGCAATAATAGAAAATATAATCATTAATTCAATTGGATGACATTTGACAAGCAAAAACAGACTAGGAACCACCAGGGCAAGACCAGAAACCACAAGGCAAGAGGCCATCTGGAAGAAGAGTTTGGACTTCTGCAATAACAATGGTATATAAACCTATACCAAGCGCTAGCTGGTGTGCCTCTGGCTACGGTCATGCGCCCAGCGCTGTTTTCTGTGCTCCATTGACTTTGTCCCTAACAAATTTGTTTTGAATTGAGCGCGTTTCTCACACTTAACTTCATTTTAAAACAGCTGCAGCCGCTCACTGCAAGGCAGGGTTTTGTTTGATCTCAGCTGAAGCGCTTTGTCAAGACAGATGTGTTCGATAAATCCTGGCAGGTTTTCAAGGGAGATGTCTTCTGGAATGCTTCTGTTCACACTGATCTCGTGGCGTTACAAATAGACTGGGTTATCAGATGGTTATCCCTAGTGCCACCCGTTAGTAAAACAGGGGCTGCTCTGTGAGGCGGACACCACATCGATACCAAAACCCTGAACAGCTTTAGGAAGTACTCTGTATCACGTACTGTTTCCTATGTCCCAAAGGCACCTATAAAACAAACAACATGTCTGGGAATTTCCCAAAAGGAAAAACTTCTTTAAATAAAAACAAGGAAAAGAAGGGGTCATGTCCAGCAGTTTTTCATGGCATGGCAGCAAAGCAGGGACTCACGCAAACTAAAGGTCATCATTGCCTTGATTAGAGGAAGAATTGATAACATGCACCAAGCATTGTCAATGAGCAGAGAAATGCCCATAGAGAACCCCTCCCCAGCCTTACACTACTAGCTGAAACCCTGGAAGTAGAATATGTTTTAAAATCATCTGTCAATACCAATTAGCTATAATGGGTCTGGTTACACAACCATGAGATCAAACAGGTTGCCTCTGCCCTGCTCCTCGCCCTCAATAAGCTAATACTAAGTTCAGAAGTGATGTTTCACCCTCATCTCAGCACTATGCATTGAGGTACACGGAGAGTTTATGCTTTTCTCTGTCGTATTTCACATTCTTCTCTACAGGAGACAAAGTGGTGGATTTGGGGCTCTTTTGTTCCACACCAGACAGTAATTGGTATGTTTTTATTCTGCATCAGTACCCCACGGGGAAGGTATTAACTCAGGGCACACTTAAACCAGCCATTAATGAGTGAGAGTGGTAACTAAGACAAGAGAAAGAGAAGAACAGTGCATAAGCAAAGAATACCGTAATGGCCTTATGGATGCCATGCCGGACTTCTCTGTTTGTCTGCATCCCCCTCCCTACTTGTTGGATGCTCTGTTTGTCTTCGTCTACAGCTTGTGTTGTCTCACTTGGAAAGAAATCAACTTCTGTTTGTAGCCATAGCAAGTACTTTCTGATGGCTGCTGTTCACAGTAAAAGAAAACACAGACTAAAATCTCTTTTTCACAGCTATAGGCAAAATCATCAGGCATAGATGGGTGAAATTGAGATATGCCAAGCTTTCCCTGGGATCACATATGATACAGCCATTGCATGATTAAAATAGGTGTCTAAATAAGGATGCAGAATAAACAGTAGTCTGAGGAAGATAAATTCTGCAGTGAGATGAGACTCAAGTGGTAGCAAGGGAATTTTTGCCCTGTGAGAAAAATGTGCCCAAACACCTTCCCACCCAGTGCCTGGTGATTGTGGAGGGCAACAGGGCACCAGGAGGTACAAGGGATATCAGCAACAGTGGGGTGGTCATCAGGGAAAGGAGAATGCCCTCTATGTGCATCTCACTTCCTATAGCTCTGACATTCCCAGTCCTCCTTATGTTCATGGCAGAGCTCAGTTAAACTGCAGGCCATGCAATCTTCCAGTGATAATAACCTCAGGATAGAGAACCAAATAAGAACTCAGCCCCTCAGTATGCAACCATACTGCCACGTGGTGCTAAATAAGCTGCAGCATGGAGAAAATCTTGTAAAGGAAAAGATGATGGATCTGGTAATAACAGGATGCGGGACAAGAAAATGTGTGTTTTCTCAATGGTGTGTTACTCTTGTCACAATGCAGCCTTTTCCATTCATCCGAATATAGACTGAAATAAGCAGGTGGGTTTTGCTTGGAAAGCTCAGCACTAAATCCCATGGTGCCATAAACTCAGCTTGCCCCCGAGTTGTGCTGCATAACCAGCTTAAAACCCTCCTTGCACAAATGGCCCAGCCACGCCGGGTTATTTGCGACAATCACAAACCACTCCAAAAGGACCCGGCAAAGTTTGCTTTCTAAGTGTCCCAACCTCCTCAGTAAAGGGGTTTTCAGGGAGGAAACTGGATGTGCAGATGTGGGCAGTACCTGCTGGAAAGCCACAAGAGCACTGTGTTCGCCAAAGGGATCAATTCTGAATTTATTCCAACCTACTGCTATCTCAGGGCAAAATATAAAGGCAGTAATTGGTGATGAAGTCTCTCAACTGATCTGTTAAGACCTCAGAGTACTGTCACAAAGTGTAGCAAACAATGATTTGGTGGCACTAACCTGGAAGTCAGTATAACCTTTTACCTCTCAAAGAACTTCCTAAATACAAATAATTCAACAAGTGCCTATGCAAAACACGGAGTATTGTAATAAATCACTTAAAGCATTAAGTAATTCATAGCCCATTAGCAACTGAGAAGGAGGCGAAAGAGCTGTGAAGAATGGACAATTTTTTATCAGTATTTAACATGTACAGCATACAATGTGATATGGCACTTTGCCATGGCTTTTCTGTAAGGGTGCTGAGGCACTGGCACAGGTTGCCCAAAGAAGTAGTGAACGCCCCATCCCTGGCAGTGTTCAAGTCCAGGTTGGACAGAGCTTGGGCGACATGGTCTAGTGTGAGATGTCCCTACCCATGGCAGGGGGTTGGAACTGATGATCTTAAGGTCCTTTCTGACCCAAACCATACTGTGATTCAATGATTTCAAGTCAGGTTCCCTGCCCCAGAAGCCTCATAATGTATGGAGGAGCTCTGACAAACCTTCAGTGGGAAAAGAGAAAAAGGGAATCTGGGAGAAGGCAGAATTGGGATTCCATACATATGTTAGCAAAGGAGACAGCTTGAAGACATTTTGTTATTTAGCCAACAGTGGGACTTAGGCACTTCAAAAGCAAACAAACACATCAAAATCTCACAATTGGAATGGAAGCACCAGCGGATAAACTATAAAGTGATGCTGTAAAAATGATCTGTTGCAACCCCTGGGGGGAAGGCAAGGAGGGCTTTTTTGGGCGGTGGTGGTTTTGTGGTCAGTTAAAAGATGGCAACAACAGGAATAAGAGATAGTAAGAGAGATGGTAGCGGAAAAAACCATAGTGGCGAGTGGCAAGAGCTACCCATGGTTACTAGAAAGAATAATCCGAATGGGAGTAAATTCCAGAAGAGAACGTGCTGCTGACTGTACCACCGTTACTGCAGATTCCCTCATTCACATAAAGAGCATACATGCAAGCTTGAAGGTGTCTGCAGAAGATGCTGAATGCAGAGAAATGAAGGCTCTTTCAGTGCTTTACGCCTGCCGCTAAATGGGGGAGGTCAAGACCCAACTCCTACGTTTCTGCAAGTAAAAAGGAAATCCTTAAAAAGGTGTGGTGTGTTCTGCAATTTCCCTGAAGAAAAAGGAAACTTCATTCCCTAACAGCAGCTCAACACACAAGGCAAGTGTCCTTCATCCCCAGCGGACTATTTAATACCAGTCTTTCTCTCCGCTTAGCCCCACTTTTCATGCAATAACTCCCTGCTGCTCATCAATCTGAGGACAAGCAGCAGCAGGAGGGATGTGGTCCACTGAAGCTTTTCTTTAGAGCTTCATTTCTGTCCTGTGCAAAGCAGCGCTGAGGGTGTGGGAGCATCTTTTATATGGTTCAGCTCTACTTTCTTATTCACAAACTGGAAAAAAGCAAGGAAAAGCTGCCTGGTGCCCAGGGGATGGCTAATAAAACCCATGCAAGACTGCAGCTAAACAGGAAAATGCTCGTGTCAAGACAGCTTTGACTTCACAGATTCAAGCGCTGAACAAACAGGAGCAATTGTTGGTTTAGCTCTTATGTTCAGCGGTACTTTCTTTCAGCATCACTTGGTTTCTTTGTACCAGAATCAAAGGGTGGCTGTGATATTTGAGGGTTAAAACAAACCTATCTAAAACCACTTTGCTTGCAGCTGCTTCTAAAGCTACTCTCTTGTGTTTTTACTGGTTCAATTCTCTAGTACTACCAGTACTTGCTTTCAAATCTAACTCTTATTAATGCCTCTGATGCCTAAAGCCAGCCTACAGTCAAGTAGGTTCTTTCATAGGAAGACCTAAACGGTTTCCTCATTCAAATAAATTGAGCTTTTTCATTATTTGAATGTATTAAAAATCAAATTTTAGAAGCTGTCATCAACCCAAGTGCCTCGGGCTAAAGCTGACAAATGAAGGTGATGGTGTTAAGAGCTTCTTTCCCCCTTATTATAACTCTATACAGACAAACTATCCTCACATGCGGCGAGTACACAGCATATAATTCTCTGCTAATCTTTTACAAGCAAAACCATGGGAATAATGTAACAAATCCTCATGAACAGAGTCTTAAAATCCTGGGCAGTATGAAACCAGTGGATTCCTTTAGTATGAAACCAGTGGATTCCTTTAGTATGAAACCAGTGGATTCCTTTAAGCACGAGTAGTCAAAACGTAAATCCTGATTAAAATGCTTCCTGTTAACGCCTGTATTTCAGTACATCCTGAATAAAGTGGTTTTCAGAATGATTTTTTTTTCCTTTCTTGAAAGAAACATTAATCCTGACCGCAATTTCTGCACGGAAATGGGGTCAACAAAAAAGCAGAGCAGCGCTTTCCAGACTTTCATTTAGGGGACCGAAGATTTACCCACTTCTGGGGTAAAGAGTAAAGTGAGCTCGTTCACTTTCCCCCCATCCCGTTAGACTGTTGGATGGAAATAGGTACCATTTCATCCATACAAGTGTTCACACTTTTACAAAACTTTTCTGCAGGTATCTTATGTCTAAGTCCCTACTTCTGTGACAGCCATCTGCTGAGAGTCAGCACCACAAGGATGAGGAAAAAATGAACAGCAAAAACGCCTGGTGACAGCGAGGCAAGCTCTTTGCAGATGACACAGGCAAGTTCATGGATGTTTCTGAGCCTTGGAAGCCAACCACATCAACTGACACACTGACTGATGAGATTTACCCAGGTGTAACAGAATCACAGAACCAACCAGGTTGGAAAAGCCCTTCAAGCTCATCCAGTCCAACCATTCCCAGCACTGCCAAGGCCACCACTAACCCATGGCACTGAGGCCTCGTCTCCACGCTGTGTGAACACTTGCAGGGACGGTGACTGCAGCACTGCCCTGGGCAGCCTGTTCCAATGCCTGAGCACCCTCTGGGGAAGGAACTGTTCCTCAGCTCCAGTCTAAGAACAGACATGGCACTGACAGATGTGGTACTGAACAGATGTGGTAGTGACTGAACAGATGAGTATCACAGAAGTAGAGACTTAGATATAAGACTGCTGCATAAGAATAACTAGGAACAGCTATTGTGAAAACCTCTCTCCACAGTGCATCTAGCAGAAGTGGACATTAAAATCAAAAGTATTGAGCAAAAGTAATTTCCATGCTGCCTCTTTCATCAAGGTAATTTCCCTGCTGCCAAACCCAAAGCTTAGAGACAAACACATAGCAGCAACAGTTAAGGCAATTAGAAGAAGGTTGCCTGCCAGCATCCCTTTCCAGAAAAGAACTGAGTCAAAGTATTATGAAAGTAGATGCGTCAGATGGTGGCACATCTAATGACATTATTGTTTGATATATTCTTGCACAACCTCTCACATGCCTTGATTATGCTCAGTAGCCTTGCAGCCATGTTCCGTACAAGCCCATAGAAAATACACTTTGCTGGTTTCAAAGAGCTTACGCCATGAATCCTCTAATTCCCCTCCCTGGATTTTCTCTAAGAAGTTTGTTCCTTGGTGTTTTCTCATGCACAAAGTAAAATTCTTCTTATTAACCCCCCCCCCAAAAGAGCATGGGACGTACTGGAGCAGGATTATATCTGTCACAAGCTGCTGAAAGGACTGTGTGGCATTATGCAAATCAAATCCTCCAGGGATTGTCCTAAATCCACACAAGTCTCTTTTCCGTCTATCTACCTTGGGACCTCACATCAGTTTTACTTCTCAATCTTGTTTTAAAGGTGTCGTGTCTGATAGGACTGTGTCACTCACTTCACCCTGGCTCACCCAGAGCTGCAGGCACCACACAGATGTACTGTTCCACAAGACCAGGATCAGCCCTTTAAGGCTTAGTCCTCACCTCCTTCTGCTCTGCCCAACATCATCTTATTGCAAACTAGAATTGAGGACTTCTCATTTTTATAATTGCTATGAGAATCACTTTTCCAGTTTGGAAACTGGAGTATACCAAACCTCTGATAGACCCGGTACCCGCTTCCATACATCCTCTTTCTCTGCTCAGCTCTGAAACTCGCAGCCCTCAGACCAACAAGGTGTGTCACTCTAGACAAATATTTATACACCAAACTCCATTTCCTTATGCAAGTTCCTGGTGAATGCATAAAACCACAGTCACTGCAATTTTAAAACCTAAAATACCCACATCTATTAATTAAGAATCGAAGGGGAGAGCCTGGTCTCTAATTGCACAGCTCAAACTGTTCATTTTCCCATGGGTGCCAATTATCATTGTTCTCCTCAGTGGCATCTCCACTGTAGGCCGTGGGGTAATGAAGAAAGCTGAGTAAATAGCGCACACAAGATATCTGTGAATCATTAACAAAGTCATTAAAACAATTACAGATGATTTGTACTGAAACAGGGTCTAGCACAGAGAACGCTAGTCTTCTGGTGCCCAGGCAGTCTGTGGTACCGGGAATAGCAGGCTCTGCAGCCAAGTCTTAAATCAAACAGCCTATCTCATAAAATGATCCTTTGACATACAGCCATTGTGGAAGCCCTTGGTTGTTTTGTTGTGGTCATTCTTATGAGGGACTATTCTGATGCATCGGCTGTTTGCCAACAAGAAAGATGCCCATGACCCCCGCAGCAGGGCAGACAGGTCAGTTGCCCAGGAGGGCAAGTGTTGGACCCTATATATAAAACAAATATAAAGCTGCAGAGCAACATTTATTTACTCTAAATACATTTAGGCATGAGCATGGCCACCAACAGCCTTCCTGGGTTTTCCATGTGTTGGTACCAGTGTGCTGCACACGTGTTACCGCATTCCCTGTAACAAGTTGCTATTGTCTGGATCCTCCCTGTATGCAAACACACTTAGATCAGGCCTCTTTCAACATGCAATTAAGCTGTTACAGCCAGCGCTGCTCAATGGCTTGATTTCTGGAACAGCAGATGCCCACAGTTCTTACTGGAAACTTAGAATCAGAATGGTTTGGGGTGGAAAGGACCTTAAGAGCATTAGTTCCAGCGGCCTGCCATGGGCAGGGACACCTCACACTAGAACAGGTTGTTTCAAGTGCCATCCAACCTGGCCTTGAACACTGCCAGGGATGGGGCAGCCACAGCTTCTCTGGGCACCCTGTGCCAGCGCCTCAG